>WBNQ01061371.1:17895-27963 GCA_013401375.1 Spizella passerina
GTCTTCCTTTGATAATATGGTTGCTATGGAAAGATTAGAATTTAATTTGACACAAATTGTGTCTATGCTATAGCATAAAGCTGACATTATAGAGCAGTAATTATTCTCCAGTGTGTTTCATATGAAATTCTTACTTCGCACATGATCACCACACCAGTTATATGCCATCAGTCCCATGGCAGTATTTTGAAGGAGGTTTGGTGGGCTGCTAACACAGAAGGAATCCGCATCATCAAAGGAAGACCTTGAGACCCATATAATCCCATTTTAGTCCTTTAGTAGAATCTTAAATAAGGTCTGAGATGGTCTTAAATAAGACTAGGATAGTTCATTAACTTTGAACACTTCCTTTGAGAATAGGAGCATTTCAATCTTATTNAAGGCCAGTCTTTTTTTTCCCATCAAAGGCTACTCAGGCTGTTGTGAAGACTATGCTGTGAGTGAGGAGAAAGAGGATCTGTCAGGCATTAGCATGTTATTGTGCAGAGAGAGTGGCTGTTACTCTGCTGGTGCAGATCTGTCAGTGGGGTGAAAGAGTGAAGTGAGGCTGAAGGAGGGAAGGATTTCTGTGAGCAATATTAATAAGGAAAGGAAGTGTAATCTTGTGAACAATATTAATTAGGAAAGGAAGTGTAGTCTTAGCAGTACAGAGTGATAAAAAATAGTTTTATTGGAACTTCCAAAATTCTGAGAACTTTGAAGTCCCTACTACACAGGTCAACCCGTTACAATACTGAGTATTCCTGTATTGTAGGCCATTTGTTATTCCTACAAAACAGCAGTGAGGAACAGTCAGAGGAATTCCTGTGAGCCACCAGACCTGGCAGCTTGCATTTCCCAACCAGCCATGCTAATGCAAGATGCCATCAGCTCCAGGGTAGACAGCACTTAAAACCTGTTTGATTCAAAGTTCAAGGCTCTGATACCACATATATTTCCCTGATAAAGCACCAGAGCAATGTGGTTACTCTCATAAAGCACAGGGAGAGGGTTTCCTGATAGTTGTATGGATTCAGAGTCCCATTTCTAAGGCTCAGCTGAATTATTCCTGTTAACAATGCGAGGTTGATGCGTTGAAGTGAAGCAATAATAGGAGCAGCAGAAACATTTTGTCTGTTCTTACCAGTTATTTGCAAACCTGCCAAACTGGAATAGTCATTTCTCCCCCCATCTTTTGTTTAGCAATTAGAAAACTCTTATTAGTGCATAACTCTTTTTCCTTGTTGATGATTAATAGACTGTCTCCCAAAATTCTGGATTAAATTGATGTGNTTGTCTCCTGAGACAGAATCAAAGGGAGACCTTCTGAATTTATTTACATGAAAAGTAATGACAAGAGAGAAGAAATACGTGAAAGTTGAAGATTAAGAAACATGGGTTAGTACAGAACAAATTGGCTATCTTTTAGGTGCAAATTGGAGAAAGCAGCACAAATCTCTGATTTCAATCTTCAGTCTCCACTGAAAGTCCAGACACAAGCTTTGAAGATATCATTATTGCAAATCACTTGTGCCTAATTCTGAGTCTCTGCTTCAGCAAATTACTATTATCATACAAATGGTAAGTAAATGCATAAATTATTACTAGCAGCCTCACATAATATTGAGAATTTCAAGATCTCAGTCTCTTAATAACTTTAGGCACTATGATTGAAATGCCATTGTTAGGGTCTTGTTTCTTTGCTGTATGGGGATGTTTTTCCATCTGCAGAGAGAGTTACAGAGAAGCTTTCCACAGGGTTGTGGGAAACTCCAACCCTTTATGTAGTTCTTAGAGGCCCAAACTGGAGATCCCTTCTGTGAAAGTGTATGTGTGTGTAGCACTAATGCCTGAGTCTATTGCTGCCTTCAGTAGAAATTTCAGGTAAGGAATTTTGCTATCTAAACCAAGGTCTATTTACTTGCCTTGCATCAAGTTTTACAGTGTGACTTGTTCTTGGTAAAGCAGCAGCAAAAAATAATTTCTTGTGCAATGAGCCAACAGCTTCACTGGGTCACATCCCTCAGTTAATGTCTTGATTTGAAATAAGTAGGGAATTGGAAGATGGAAACTCAGCTTTTCACTCCTGAATTTAAGACTGCTTTTGTTGATCAAGGACCATGGGGTCAATGTTTTTTAATAGCAAGAACTGGTTCTGATAATATGGTTGCTATGGAAAGATTAGAATTTAATTTGACACAAATTGTGTCTATGCTATAGCATAAAGCTGACATTATAGAGCAGTAATTATTCTCCAGTGTGTTTCATATGAAATTCTTACTTCGCACATGATCACCACACCAGTTATATGCCATCAGTCCCATGGCAGTATTTTGAAGGAGGTTTGGTGGGCTGCTAACACAGAAGGAATCCGCATCATCAAAGGAAGACCTTGAGACCCATATAATCCCGTTTTAGTCCTTTAGTAGAATCTTAAATAAGGTCTGAGATGGTCTTAAATAAGACTAGGATAGTTCATTAACTTTGAACACTTCCTTTGAGAATAGGAGCATTTCAATCTTATTTTGATAGCAGTTGTTGCTATCAAAGTTAATTCTTAAAAACAATTCCTTTACTGCTTTATCCAAGATTTTAGTGCTATCTGTAGCACAGTAATGTGAACTGCTGCAATGTCTTAGAGATGAAAAACATAATTCTTTTACCTAGAGAAATATGAGATTGCTCTTTTCATAAATCCTTAGGTGGTGTAGGTACAGAAATCCTGTTGACAGTCATAACAACGTGTCCTTCTGCCTTAAGGCAGGATAAGCAATGCATAAATTATTTCTGACAGATACTGTCTAATCTCTTTTTAAAGAACCCTAATGAGGGAGACCCCAAAATCTCCCTAGGCAATCTTTTGCTGTAATTCCCTATCCTTACACTAAGTTTACAGTGGGGGTAAGAGAATATTTAAAAATAAAGGAGAATTGAGGAACCAAAAGGGAGAGTAAGAGTGAGAGTTATAAGCCCCTCCAACTGAAGTTTCTAAAAGCAAGATTTTTTAATGTGGGTCATCCCATAAAGGATATTGAGGAAGTGAGATGATGTACTATCTAGGGATAAAATAGTTTCTGTGAAAACCAGAAAAGACATATTTCTTATTTTTCCATCCCACAAACTGGCATTTTACATTATTGGAAAGTCTAGGAATGCAGAAGAAAATGTATTCTTTGATCATGGTCCTAACACTAAGCCAATCTAAGAGAGAATTAGAATTGTAGACGCATTAGGAAGACTTAGAATGCCACTCATGGCTAGATTAAAGTGGAAGCTTTTGAACAATTTTCTCCTTCACATCAGAGCAAAAAACTTATCTCCCAGAAAAATCAAAACACGGAAAAAATATCCATCTTGACTGCTTTGTAATCTAATTCTGTGTTATAGGCCAAGTTGTGAGGAGGGTGTTTACAGCAATGAGGTACTAATGTATTCATTGGAAGCCAAAGTGGTCTCTGAAAAATACTGAAGTACAAAAGCAATTACCATTAATCATTATACACAATGAAAGGAGAGTTATCGTGAGGTAATAATGCCTTCTGAAATAACACATTACCACCTAGGATAAAAGAGCCGCTTCTGCATTGCTATTGCTGCTCTCTCGTGAATGCTTATGATGTCCTTTTTTTGTATGTTTTGCCATCCAGGTGGGTTCTGACCTTAGTAAAGAGCATGGTTCTCCAACAGAGAAAGCTCATTTTCCATAATAATGAAGAGCATAGTTATTACAACCTCTGGGCATGCAAACTGGAAATATTCGCTTAAAGCCCTCAAACAGGCTTTTGCAAAGGAAGAGAATGGCTTCTGCCCAAGTGAAACTCAGCTACTGTGCAGAAAAGCAGTGCCAGCTGTCTGTATCTCTGTACTGCCAATTTCTTAAGCGGACCACGTGCCAAGGGCTGACCTTCTGCACCAAGCACGAGGAACTGCCTGAGTGCAACTCACAGTCGCCTCCAGCACAAGTGAAGGGAGGTGGAGTCAACCTGAGAAAGCAGAATTTACAAAAGGCTTAGTCAAAGAAGGAGGATCCTTTATCTGATGATGAGGCAAGGAATGTCAAGGGAAAATGATAACCAGCAGTACCTGAGGCACCTACAATTATGCCATGGGCAAGGAGCAGCATTGCCTTGTAGGCAAGTTCAGTGCCACTGATGAGATGAGCTGCTTAGCAATTTGCCCTGACAGCAACAGCCCCTCCTGTGCCAGCCCTGCGTATTTTGTCAAAATAACAGAGTTATTTCTGACGTGCTACTCGAGTGGAAATGAGCTGATACAGAGAAGGCACAGGAGATAGCACACAACAAACTGTGAACTTGAAATCATGCCTTAACTTGTTTCAATCCCAAGGTCTCAGAGAAAAACTAAACCTTTTGGGCACTGTTGGCAGTGTTACTTAAATCCCTTTACGAAAGATGGTGTGCTCCTTCACGGACTTCAGTGCAGCACTTCAGGGAAAGCTCATACTACCCCTTCAAGAATTCTTCCTAGAGAGGAGCCTCTAGGCAAGTTATTTTCACCTGTTTTCTCGGTAATTTGTGGTCTATTGATTTCAAGCCCATTATATTAAGGTAGAGTGGTCTACATGATTCTAGTCAGGAGCACCTGTGAGTGACTGCCTGACAAACTGCTAGCTATGGTGGAACAACTTGGGAAACAATTTTACAATTTTTAGCTTTCTGCTTAGACCTTTAAATTCTCTTAAATCTTGAGCTAGGGAGAGTCTCTTTTGCAAAAAGAGCTGTGCATTTCAGTGCTGTGGAGTGGGAGAGAGAAAGAAGAAGAAAATCATGTTTCCTTCAGGAGATTCATTATGTACATAAATTTCTTGCATTTCTACTCATCTCAGTAATTGCATCCTTATATTTATACAAGCACCTTTTATTTCAAGGAGCCATTTCAGATTTCAATTATTTCTGAAATTCAAGTTTACCAGAATGAGAACAGAAACTGTGTTTAACATCTCACTGAAAGGCCTTCTAGAATAAATATTTTATTGCATAAAATGAAGAGCTTCATGTGTGACAAGTGTAAAACACTACATAGATTTTTTTTTAATACTGTATCTTTAAATAAATAGAAAATTCAGGAAAAATAGGGATATTGGTTAGAATCTTCTCAGCACATTCTCCTGCATTTAATAAAATAAATCCTGGAAGGTTGTTTCTTCTTTGATTTAGTAATAAATGTATGTGCCCTTTCTTGTTCAGCCTTTGATAATGTTCATATGAAAAATAGATTATTGGTAGAGCCCAAAAGGAATGCTATGTTCATCTGAAACTGGTTTTGTTATGGTTTTACATTGACTGTTGGAAAACACTGTTTTCTTGGCTTCCTGTAAATTTCATTAAGTTACACTTATTCGGACTTGGAAAGATAGCTTAATTTTATACTTTTTTGTACACTGAACTGTTGTGTTTGGGTTTGTCAGACATACTTGAGTTAACTTCCCTTCCTTAATTTCAGTGTTGTTCCATGTGTGGGTAATTGTGTGTGCCTAACTGGAGATAACAACAACATACAAAACTGCTGACAGAAAAAAAAAAAGAATACTTTGTTTATAATCAGAAAGCAGACTATTTGTTCCCAGCAAGGTTTCAAGTGAATTCAGCCTAATACTCCTCCAAAGCTGCAACAGTCCTTGAAAATCTTTCACTTCAAATATTTAATACTAAGTAATAATTTAGACACAACGATTCAAGAGTACAAATTAACTTTGCATGAGTTCTCTTTAAGGATTAACAACAGATTTTAAAGCCTTCATAGTCGCTGAAACTTTCAGGTGCAGCCAACACATTCCTGACCCATTTAAAGAGAAACTTGAGATGCTTCTTATTGGAGGAAATAGCCAAATATGTGTGACTTGCAAAGAGTTCTGCTATATTTAGATTTGATTTCTTCTCTCTCTGTTTCTTTCTCTTTTTATAAAAAAAATTAACAGAATTATCATCTCTGGGAAGGAGGTCATTAGGGAAAGGTCCTCAGCGGTCTCCTGTAGCCTGAAACTATCTAAGTTTTTTATTTTTCTCTAGAGTATTAATTTTCATTCATCCATTTAATTTATTTGCATTTAGGTTTTGGCGGGTGTGTTAAGCATTGTGTAAACACAGAACACAAATGAATTCTTCCCCTCTGGTACTAGGTGCATGTGAATTTTTTAATACAAAAAATTCTGAGCACCCAGTGTAAATATCAGGATATTTATAGATCACAGCTAAGCTGCTATTTCTTGCACTTTTTGATTAGTAAAGTGAAGAGAATGAACCCAGCTCCAATTCATGTCCCAGCTGTGAGGAAGGCATTTTACCCTATTTAGACTCAAGGATATCAGACGTGTTCAGACCACTGACTTACCCAGGCCTTCTTAGGGTGATTCCTAACACCCTGGCAGCCAGCACCATAACTTCTGGACCAACCAACCCTCCCACTGAACAGGTGCAAATTCCCATGTAAAAAGTGATGAGTTTCCAGTCCTTCTTGCTTGGAGTGGACACATTCTCTGATAGCATTTAGCAGAGATGCATCACTTTGAAGGAGGGGATCAAATAACATAATCTCTGATATTTAGCCCCAAAACCTATGACTGGACAAAATATTCATTTAGGGCTACAATTTAGCACTGCACTTCATGCTGATGTAGTTTAGAGCTACAAATGGCACATTTCAGCTGCTACTAACTCGGAGGCAGTGTATAGCAGTTGGAGTCTGGACTGAAGGGATGTCCCAAGGTCTCACAGTAAATGGATGCCTGAAGCATTCAAACAGAGCAGGTTCACTAGATAAAGCTGTGGCTAACAGGAAATGGGCTAATAGCCAATGCATTCTGGTAAGGCAGTGGAGCAGAAAGAGAAACAAGGCTGAAAATGTCGATTAGCTTTCTCTGTGGTGGGGGAGGAGAAAGTAACAGGAGGATCTGTGCTTTGGCTTGAGTCCATGTAGGTCTCTGGAGAGAAATGGGAGCAAAGGAGCTGTTCTGTGGAAGAGAACACAGCTGGCTGGGGTGGGACCTTTCCAAAGAAAAGAAAAAAAAACCTGAAAGATTGCTGAGTTGTTTCTGCTGCTTATTAGGGATCTGTGGTATCTGTGCCGAGTAAGAATGAAGAAAGCAATGCTTAGAAGATACTTTGAAAGATAAGTCTTGTTTAAACAAGAAGCTTATTGAGTAGCTCTCATAGTTTCTACTGGTGGTTTCAGGTACAAATCAGTTCTTGGAGATCTTTGTCTTCACACTCCTTCTCCTATCAGATCTTTGATTATTACATGAAAAATGGTTTATTTTATACCAGTACAAATACTGCAGAAAATCTGTTCATTTCCTGGGAATAGTAAGGATGAAGTTATATGAAGTGTGATAATCATTGCTATCAAAATACATCAATATGTCATTCCCTAAATGGTGTTCTAGACAAATGTGTTAGTCTTTCTTTTGACGCTTTCGTGCCTCCTCTGCAAAATGCTGTGTGAGGGTTCTCTGCTATGCGTTTCCTTTATTTTTATGTTGGTCAGATCTAGAGAAACTGATGGAGAGATGAGAGGCCAAGCCTTGCTCAAGTAAAAATGCATATGAAACATGGTATTTATATCACCTTGGGGTCATATAGTTAAGGGTAGGTTGTGGTGAATTGTCATAGGTAATAAATTGTGGAATTGCTGAGGAGAGCAGAAAGATTGAGGATGTATTTAACTGCAGTTTGGTGAATTTGTTTCATTAAGACATGGATGTCAACTGAGTTGTCTTCAGCAAAGACTTTTTCAAACTTTTCCACGTGATTTCTTGGCTGAATGAGGTGTTGCAACAAGCTGCAACAGCAGTGATGTTGTGTTTTGTGCTGAGGCATTATGAGTCTTGATTCTGACAGAGGCTGAACTCTATGGTGTGCTCACTTGAAAAACTACAGTTTGCAGAATACAGCTTTCAAAACAAAACACTTTTGTATTTGATTTGTTTGCAAATATGCCTGGGCTGCATGCATAAAGAGTGAGGAATCATGAGCACTTTAGGAATGGTAGTGGCATTAGAGGAAAAGATTATACCATCATATTTGCAGGTCAAGGATGCAAGAGAATAGAAGCAATGAGTGACAATATACTCTTACTGCTGAGTTAGGTTTGAGGATTTACAGCAGTTGTAGTCCCAGAGCAGACTAGAGATTGATGATAAGAATCATTTGGATGTCTCTGTGAACTAATTTTGGGTTATCTGGTGCAAAGCTGGGGTCAGCCAGAAGAAAGCTCCTGGCATGGGGTGAAAGGAAGGATTTCCATGTTTTTGGAATTTGCTTAGTAATGCTTCTGGACTTCAGGCTTGTTGGACACTGCAAAATGTCTGACAGGGTAAGTGTGCTGTCAGTGAGAGCCCCAAATAGATGCAGGATCAAAACAATTTCAGCAGTGAGAGGGAATGGAGCTGTCACAATCTGAGATTGTCAACATCATCCCCTCTGGACAGTAGCATTACTGTCGGGGAATTGAGGCATCCCAGAACTTTCCTCTGGAAGAGAAAGGCAAGGCTGTTGGCAGAGGGTGTCCAAGCTGAGAGCCAGGCGTGCAACCAGCCAGAAGCTTGGAGCTGTGAGCTGCTCCAGTGACAGGAGAAGGCCTGGGGACATGTCAGCATGGCATGAGCACATCTACAGCCACATGGCTCCTGCTGTGCCCTTGCCAGCTGGGTGTGCATGTGCACAGCTCCCAGTCTGCCCCTGAGCCCACAAAACGAGGATGCCCCAACACCTTTCTGCTGAACCTTCCTCTGGCAGGCAGCCTGCCTGTGGAGGACATAACTCACAGCTCATTTTAAATCTGCTATTTATTTTTTAAAAACATCAAAGGAAAACAATAGCTTACCAGCTGACTAATTTCTAACGTAATTCTTCCTGGAGATTTTTTTACCAGAGAAAAACTAGGGATTATTCTTATGGATCATGTTTTAGAGGTTGTTCCCTTATATAGGAAGATGGAAAATGATATATGAGATAAGTATGGTGGCTGAATGGTCAAAGCTGGACAGGCAACTGGAAGGGGCAGGTTAAGAAATATAAGAAAAAGGACATGAGAGATCTAGACAGTGCAAAATCCTCCATTCTTAATGGAGCAACATCAGTGGGCACTGTGCTGAAACAGCCTCTCCTGTCTGCAAAACTTGTTTCCCAGTAACTTAAATGAGAAATCACTTGAGAAGGATTTCTTGTAAGTTTATCAGTACATTGTATAGTCTGCTGTTTCTGCAGTCAGTGAAACCTGTTGTAATGTATCTTATTACTTCCACACAGAACACAAAGAGCAGTCATTTCCAGAAATGAGAGCACTCTGTATAATTATGTGGAATGAGTTATGCATAATGTATACACACTTCAAAAATAAAGATTATCTGCTCTGCAGATGTCAGTCAATATTAACTGACTGAATGCAGGAATCTTTCCAGTGGCAAACAAATAGGAATTGCAACAGTGATAAAGGTGAAGATCTTGTAGTGAAAGATGGGAAAGAACTGTCAAAATAGAAATTAAGTGAGAAATTTCTTTGTCTTCTGGTGAGATGTTGAAGATGAAAACTTACAAATAGGACATTGTGTATAAAGGCACCATAACTGAGAAAGAGGGATATGAAGTTGGCAAAAAGGAGGGGAAATGATATCTTCTAGTCAGAGCTGAGTGGCACAAAAAAAAGGCACGCAGGGAAGCCTTATTTATTGCACTTGGAAGAACAATCAGGTGAGAGAACTTGTAAATGTGTAGAGATAGAAGGAGGGGGAAATAAATCCAAATGTGATCAGAGAGACAGTCCTTAGACACAAGTGCTGTCTTGCCACCATATAACCGTTGAAAAGTCATTTTGTCTCAGATTTTGAAGGGAGGGTAGTAGCCACTCTCTTGCACAGTGCCACAAGCCCTGCCTCAAATTCTGCCTCAGGATGTTTTGCATCCTGCTGTCCCATTTTACCTTCCCTATGTTGACAGCTGGCCCTTACAGAATGGTATATATATATATTGATTAATGTAGCAGACATACCACTAGCATCAGATCATGTGGCCTGACAGATAAGGATTGTGTGAAACCCAGGGTAAAGCCCCTTCCCATGAGTTTTTTTCTATT
>WBNQ01061373.1:0-16365 GCA_013401375.1 Spizella passerina
AGCTCTATTTTATTTGAAGATAATTCCAACCTGAACTTGTCCAAAGAAGAAACAAAGCCTTAGACGAAAGGTTCCCTTTCCCAAAGCCAGAGCTGGGATGGGGTTTTGTTATGATTTATCTAGTCAGACAAAAAACCCTCAAAACATAACAGCCATGAGCAAAAATATATTTTTGTAGAGAGAAGAAATCTGCATTTTTAGTAACATCATACTGATGAATGTTTTAGTGGTGCAAACATTAATAAATATTGTCAGAACTTTAAGATTTTTACAAGCTTGGCCACCTAAAAGTGGTTGAAATTTTTAATAATGTCTTAAAATTCCTGGTCATCAACAAGATAAAGGGCATATCAAACAGGATTTAATGCTTTTGAAATGTCAAACAACACTGACGCCTTAAAACAATACGAGTGTTTTAATTTCTGTGGCATTTTAAAGAAGTTAACTTTGCAATTTTATTACAGGATGTAATGTGCAATTGTTAAAACATCATCAAACTGATTGCTTTATTTGATTTAAAATGTCATATTCAGTACAGTGATTTTCACTCATTAACATTAAACTTGGGGAACCATATGTTAAAACAATCTTGTCTGTTGAATGAGCACACTCAGTTAAGTAATATGAGCAGAAAAAATGTGAGACTTTCTGCTAAGCACTTTTATCCCCATTTTTAAAATCCTCTAGACTTCATTAGGACAAACCTAATCCTGCAAATGGTAAATCATTCTATTTATAGATTGCATGGCATTTTGATATTAAAATGCATAAAATCTGCCAATACTTTAGAAATGAGGCATCAGCAAAGAGGATTATTGGTCTACCTAAATAATAATACAACCATTAAGAGGATAACATTTTCCAATTGCAATTACATGCCTTAATTTTAAAGAAGCTATCATTTACAATAATTTGGCAGATTCAGTCCATATTTCTTTCACAAATTTATTTCTTCATTATGCCTCAAAACAAATTTATGGTGCATTTATGTTTGTGAAGATAATTTGCTTAGTTTATTGTGAATGGAAATCAGTAATTACATACAATCTCATTTTCTACAGACATAAAGTTAATTCATGGTAGTAATTTTACACAGAATATTAGCCTGTGTTAGTTATGATGAAAATGTTACAGTGGCAAATGCTCTATTGCAATATAATTTCCTTGGACTTGGTGAAAAGGAAATACTGACTTAGTAAAATAACACTTAACTCATTGATTTTGTGATAATTCTGGATGATTCTAAAGATGTAATAATGATTATAGAGAAAATCCTTATCTGGGACTAAAATCAGCAAATCTTTTGTGAGTGGGGAATGGAAGCTTATGGAAAAATAAACATTTGAAGAAGCCCAGCAGCAGATCAGCACTGCCAGATTCTGGAAGTGAGCCTTTGATATTGCTGATGAAAGCAACAGATCCCATTCTCCAAGGAATTCAAACGGAATCCCTGGATTTGGAGATCTAAAATGGGCAAAGCTAAATAAGATGTCTGGAGGCAATGATTCTATATTAACATTCCAGACAATGTTTTTGTTATAACCAGTCTTTTCAAGCGTGCTACGTCTGAGCCTTTTGTGGCAGATACAAAAGGAAATTATATTAAAGGGAAAAAAATAAAAAGAAAAAAGAAGATATTATTTTTGCTCATATCCTGGATATTTACCCAGAAGCATAAGCAGTAATTCAACGTAAACCTAAATTTTTTGCCCTGGACATTTTTGGGTTTAGAGAACATTCCTCCAGTTCTTTGATGGAGATTCCACCTGGGAAGTGGAAGAGAAACACAAATTATTCACTTTCTCCCCCACCCCAAAAAAAGGCTGTTGAAACACAAATATTTCTCATGGGAGGGGGAAACGACAAGGGAATAAGTGACATTTTTTTTATTATTATTTATTTTATTTCATTTTATTTTCTTGTTTCTTTGCAGAACTGTCTGCACTGTTGGCCTGGCCTTTGGATGTTGTGATATCCAGTGGGAGAACTCTGAGCCAAGCTGTCATTTGCCTTACACTGAAACAAAAAATTCATAAAGCTGTTCTGGGAATTCTAATTTCATTAGTTTTCTGAAACAGTTAAATAAGGATAATTTGCCATTTTGGAACTAAATCCTTGGGGACTGGGTAGTGGTAGTCCTCCAAATATGATGTTACAGGAAAGTGTTGCACTCGCAGCTGAACAGAAGGGACACAAATCTGTAATTAGCCTTTATATCACAAAATGTATGAAAATCTTACACACTGTAAAATATCTGCCATCTCATTAAAAGTAAATGAGGTTTGGCAAACTCTGGATCTGTAGAATAAGATTATTTCCAAAGGGTTATGCTGTTAAGAATTTTTAGAGGGGTCTTTGATTTCAAAGGCTATGGTAAGTATAGCTGTGTGCAACTCATGAAGTGTTATTGCATAGGATTTATGGAAGTATTTAATTATTTAGCCTGAAGGTGCATTTAAAATAAAGAATGTGAAGCTCCCATGGCCTTTGAAAAAGTTAATTTTCATCTTTTTGATTGATGTCACAACGTGACCCAAAGTAATGCTATCAAAAATAAGGAATTCCAGAGGGAGGAGTTCTTTCCATGGGCAAATTGCTGCTGGTGCCCACCCTGAGCCCAGCCTGAGGCCGTTCCCTCTGCTCCTGTCCCTGTTCCTGGGAGCACAGCCCGACCCCCTGGCTGTCCCCTCCTGGCAGGGAGTTGTGCCATCCATAAATATTGCTTCTTTTAAAGGAAATTTTAAAAATCAGTATGGAATTCATTCACTTCTTCAAGACCAAAGTCCTTTTTTTAGCTTAAAACCTTATCTTTTCTACATTGACTAGAGATAGTGTTTTGGGGTTTTTTCCTTCTCCTTTCCTGGTCATGCATTTTTGTGTATCATGTAAAATTTGGTTTTTTGGCAGAGATGGCCCTGTAATGGGTTCATGCTGTTGCTATCTGCCTGAGTCATTGATTTTGTTTGGAACTTCTAAGTGCTCCTGGAACACAAATTAAGAACAATCATTAGATTCTGTATCTGTGCATTCTCTTCCAGTAAGTTCTCCAAACTTTTAAATCAGGCACAAATATGCATAACACCTAACACAGAGAGCCTAATATCAGTTAATTTCTGCTTTAACAAAAGAAATAAATAGCACCAGGTATAGCACCAGCTAAAGAAATAAATAACCAGCTGCTTTATAATCTGTCGTTTGGGCACAGCAGAAAACTGATAAGTCACCAACTTATTCAAAGGTAGAACTTCTTATTTTATCAAACAATGAATTAGCAGCAACAGTGAGTTTTCAGTCTGTTGTATGGTCTGTCAGTTGTGCTTAGAATTTGAGAGTTTATATGGGTGGCTGGAATGCTTAAGGGGAATATCTTTAAATGAATTGTGCCCTAGAAGAACTGCTGAGGAAGTGTCAAGCCTGAGAATTAAAATAGTGAAGATGACCTTGGTGGAATCAAACAGAACTCATAAAAACCTTTTAAGTTACATGATTTGTCTTACAGAAATTGGTATGAATGTGTATAAAAACGTAAATACTGAGATATTTTTTCAGTTTCAGGGTCCTGGTGAGTTCTGAATTTTGCCAAGAGGAATGAATTCCCAAGTGTGCAGTGTCCTGCTCCATTTCTAGGGGAAATACTGAGGTGGCAGATGTCACTTTGTCCCTTAAGTCTTCACAGTCAGGGGCCTTTTTTTCATCCAAACTCCTACATTGCTGCATATTCAGAGCTCTTAAGATGTGAGGCTGTCTTTTGAAAGGACTTTTATGTATATAAGTTTATACATATTTAGTAAAAACTAGAGAAAATATTCTGTAAATCAGAATATCTCAAGGAGGAGATGAAAGCAATTGGAGACTGCAACATGTCACTCCAGAAAAACTTTTTGTTCAAAGAAATACTTGCATTATCAGTTCAAAATTAACTCAGAAGTGAGGGTTACTTTGAGGAAAGGCTACATGAACTTTGAAATGATGCAGCAGAGCATCAAAACAGTCACAGTAATGACTTGTGATGTTGTGGGTGCTAACAGAGCCATCTCCCCTTAAATAGATCTTTCAAATACAGTGGTTTTTTGGTTTTTTTTTACTATTACAGAATAGACTTCTTATAACTGAAAAATAGTTCAAGAGAAACAAAAAGAGACTCAGTCCACCTCTGCAGTGATCAAAAGATTTGGCATTTTAAAGTATTCATTTTACCTGCTATATAATAATTATGGAAAAACTCTGTAGAATGATTGAAATTGAATTTTCATGCTATTAGCTACTTTTAAAATGGAATCATGACACAGAGTTCATTTCCTCTTGTTTCTGATTTTCAAATGAAGTGCTGTAATTTCTGTCCAGGTGGGAGGAGTTTGTAGGAAATGCTTTGGAATGAGCAAGCTCCAGTTTGGATGGGAATGTCAATGAACGAGTCTTGGTTCCATCCCAGTTTCTGCTGCTGTAAAAGGAGCAGTGACCCTGTGCTGCCACCCTGACTCCTCCAAACCACAGGGAGCTGGACATACTCCACTGAGCCATTACTGGGCTGATTCCAGAGTTATTGGCCTTGCAGGAGTGTTCCCCTCTCTGCCATTCCCGCGTTGCTGTTGGGGTCAGGCTGATTTGTTAGCAGGCTGTGTGGTGCCTGCTCACCCCAGCCATGGATCAATGTGCTGAGCAATGAGCAATCAGCAGCAAATGCATGGGCTGTGCCCAGACAGCTTCCAGTCCCAGTGCTGAAAATGCAGAAGTTAGCTGGTGTTAAATGTGTCCTGCAGAAATCCTGCGTGGCAGATTGATGGCAGCAATTCCTGTGGTGCATCAGCCATGCACAGGAGCCTGTGGAGCACACAAATGGCTGCAGGCTGCCACAAAGTCTGGCACCACACATCCCTGCCCTTTCTTTATCCTCTTTCAGAGGCTCCAGCCCAACTGGAACTTGTGACCTGACATAGTTGTTGTGTTCTTCTGCTGCTCCTTCTTGAAAGGATTCTGTAACGAAGCCGCTCACAAAGGCAATGGGTTTTGATGTAGTGAATCAGAGAATTGCAGAGAAAGACAAAATCATCCCTGTTAGTTGAAAGAGGAGTGTGCCAAAAGAACAGCTTCAGCTCCAGGTACACAGAAGCCTTGCTGCCTCACAGCCACTTTGACTTTCATTAGTTTATTGATTGCTTCCAACTGTTGCAGAAACAGTTTGGGGCTGGAGGCTCAGGCATTGTGAAATGGCTCTTTGATTGCTAACAATTTAGGAATTCTAGTGGCTAGCAAAATGAGCAGCCCTAAATGGAGAGTTTTTGCTGTGTTATTCAGGGAGGAGGGGGCTCTAAGATGAATATGTACAGACTTTGGCCACACAGAGACACATTTAGCAGGGAGCCAAGTGTGCCCCTGCTGTGTGACACTGTTGGGTGACACTGTTGTTGGTGCTGTAGTCTGCTGGGGTGGAGAATTATAGGAATATGTTTTTGTTGATGGAGTGAGGGAGTGACAAAACTATCCTTTGTCTCTTAAAAAAAAAGAAAAAAAGCCCAGAAGTTTCTCTCCTCAATTAGGTAAAAAGACATCTCATAGGACTTAGGGACTTCACCTCAAACTTAAGGATAGCCAATTGGACAGGAGCCAAAAAGTCACACCTGAGCAATTTACTAAAAAAAAAGAAAAGAGAACAAAGAAATTAATTGCTTTTATGAGGTGTTTTACCAGGAGCAAGAACCTGGGTTGTTTTTTTGGTTGTTTTTTTTTTCTGAAAAGAGTTTTGTTATTTTGCTTATTATTAAAACTTTTTATTTCCAGCACTACCACAGAAACCTTCCTGCTGATTTTATGCCTTCTAAGGTAGCTGAGCTATCTTGGGTGTGAAATAGATCTCCAAAAGCTTCTGAGACTTGGCTCGAGGAGACCACGTATCAGAGAATCTCTGAAACTGGCACTGGGGGAGAACCTATCTCACACAGGCTTCATTAGGACCTGGAATATTTTCATGGTGTTAGGAAAATTAATCCACACACACCAGAGGTTTATGTCCAAAAAGGAGACAGAGGAGTCCTTTTTCTTTATTTGAATAAAGGGAGAGGCCATGGGGCATTCCCCTGGGGTCTCTCCAGTTTTTGGAGGACGCAGCCTCCCTTTTTATCCCAATTTCCAGCCACATTTCCCTTCTCTCTTTCCCCCTTGGCTGAGGTACTTGAGAGGTTCAAACTTCTCAATACACCTGATACCAAAGATTTCCCTCTAAGGTATAATCCTCCCTTTTAATTTTTAATTCTTATGGAATTTAGGGGGTTTTCTTCCCTATTGTTTCTTTCATCTCTCAATGAATTTCGTTTATCAGCAAACCTAAAGTTTATTTGTAAAAGCAAATATCTTTTTCCCTTCATCAATCAGTGGAATCCTTTCCATTGTTTCTTTTATCTCCCAGTGCTGGTTTTGTCCACCAGCAGACCCACAGCTTGTTTGTAAAGACAAATCTGCCATTTGTCTCAATGGCACATAATAAACCAACCACTCTTCCATTCAGAAGGTGGAGGTACACTTAGAAATTCTGCAGCTGAGAGTTTAGCTCCTGTCCCACTGCTTTAATTAAGCATTACTGTCCTTCTCCAGAGAGAGGTTAGGTGTACACAGCACCTGCTTGGTGATGACAAGGCTGAATATGTGTACTGATGGAAGGTTCTAGCAACAGTGCAAGGCCAGAATTTAGGTTTTTATACCTTTGTCTATCAATAAAAGCATTTTACTCTTTACCAGCAGAATCCTAAAATAATTTCTATGGCACAAAGCAATGTTATGAGATTCCCCTGGGGCTGTGGAGAAGCTCAGGCACCAGAGCCAGTTTATCTGCACCAAAGTGCTTTGTCCATACAAAATCAGGGCAAACAACCAACCAAGCTCAGGTGGCTCCTAAAATCAGGGCATTATGCTGTGCCAAGGAACTCCAGAGAACCTTGCTACTGCCAGGATTTCCCAGAAAGGGAAATTGCAAATAATAGAGGGGTATAAAAACTGAAGTTTGCAACGAAGGTGCCCAGATCCTGTCTCCTCAGTGCAGTCTGGTGCTGGGAATCTGAGCCTCTCTGAGTGGCAGCCTCAGAACTGCTGTTACAGACCTGAAATTGCTTTTCCTTCCCTTACAATTCCTGCAGACTTTCCTTGGACATGGATAGGTTTCCTGCAGGTCATGAGCATATTTTAAAACAAATAAATGGAAAATATTTTTCTCTTTTTTTCCTGTGGCCTGCTTAGATTTTTTTTTCTCTATCTAAGGCACTAAAGTTTTGCTCAAGGTGGTTTGCTCTCCTAGTTGCAAATTTCAGGCTTGACATTGTTTGGGAATAAAGCCTTAGAGAGGATATTACAAGTGAGTAAAAGAGATTGTCCATCTCTGTGCCAGGGTTCACTTTAGGAGTCTGCGAAATACCTGCAACAATACTCCTAGTTTGATCTGGGACAGTTCCTAAATAATGTTGCGGAGTTCTAAATAGTGTTGCAGTAAAAATCCTTATTAACTGATTTCTCTCAGTGCACACTCTTCCCTTCCCTATCCAAGTGCAGGAGCTCATGCTGCAGGTCAGGGATGTTTCTTCCCCACAATAACTTTGTGCCAGCCTGAGAGCTCCACACAGCCTTGTCATAAATACTTTAAACTTTGCTGTCTCACTCTGGGTTCTGAGTGAGACTGAAGTGAGCCTCCACCAGCAGACACAGCCCTTTTCATGTGAGTCTGCCTTCTCCTCAGAATGCAAACATGCTTCCTAATTAGGGCTAACACCGTGAATAGGCCATTATTCTACATGTTTCCAGGAGGCTGTTCTGCTGGAGAAAAAATAAAAGGGCACTGGAAAACAGGTATCAACAAATGAATATTGAATGGTTTATTAAATAGCCCATAGCAAATGCTAAGTAAATATAATAAATCCTACATTGGGATGAAAACTGTAGCATGTGGTGTTGGTGGCAAGACAGTAATGAGAGGAGTTTGGGAGGTGCTGGGCTGGCAAATGCTGGCAGGACTGAGCCTGTCAGAGGCAGCAGCCTGCAGAGTGATGCTGAGATCCCAGGCCAGAGCTCTCTGACCCTCCCAGTTTGGGCTGTAAATCCTTGGAAGCTGGGGTTGTCTCCCAGGCTGTTCCCAGGCACTGTCCTAGCTGGGTCTGTGCTGGCTGAGCCCTGCCTGCAGTGCTGGGGTGATTTGGTGGTGCTGTGACCTGGGTCAGTGTGAAATCTCTGTCCATCCCACACCNAGTGTCAGGGGTGGTTCTGCTGGAGCAGGGATCCTGGAGAAAGGTGTAGTGTCCCTCTGAAGATCCAGGGGAAGAGGCAGCTGCTGTTCCTCTGGGGAATCCAGCGGAGAAGCCGTGCTGGTGTTCCAGAATCTCCAGATTATATCCAGGTAGGAATTCTTGGCTCCTCCCTCTGGGCTCACCTCTCCCAATGGGATGTTACAGTTCTTATCAGCCATGCATGGACATTCAATAGCCTGTTATCAGAAGAGTGATTGTGATCACTCAGAGAGAGAGATAAAGCAAACTGCCCACTTGACAAGAGACAACTGCCATACAGATGGTAATAGAACACATCCTGCCTTGCAATCTGGAACAGTTTTGTGAAGAGATTTTATTTCCATGTGCCATTGACAAGCAGAAGTGTGTTTGAGGGGACCATGGCATCATTGCTGCTGTGTGGGAGGGCCCTTTGCTCTTCTCAGCTGAGCTGGGGGCTGAGTCCTTCAGAGCAACCATCTGTGAGTGGGCCAGGCTGGGGCTCTGGTCTTACTGACATGCACCAAAGGAGCCCAAAAAACCTCAACAGACACCTTCTGACAGTCTCACTCTCTGAAGCCTGAAGCTCTACCTATGTCTTTTTTTAAGTTTCTAAATAATTAAATATTGCAGAAAACCCACAACAAAACAAACAAACAAAAAACCTAAAATAAATCAAGACAACAATATTTAGCTCATTAAAACTTGCCTTTTTCTCTGTCTGGGCACAAAGAACAGGAGAAGGGACCAGGGATTTCAGCTTGCTCAGTGCTCAGCATGAACACTCACCTGATATTTGTACTGCTGGAAACTTTTTGAGGATTATCCCTCGCTGCTCCCCATGTACAGAGACAGATCCTCTTTGTCTGGGAGCTCAGCCTTGGCTGGGAGGCCAAGGAGTTTCTCAGCCTTCTCTGCCCAAGGATTGGGAGCCTTCAGGCCGCCCTGGAGCTGCAGGGAAAAGCTGCTCAGGGTAAATGTGCTGTATGACACAGGGGGTCTGGTACAACGCACAGCATAAACAGCTTTGTCCTCTCCCTTCTGGAGGAGTCTCTGGCCAGGAAAAAGGCAAAGCTTTTGCAATTTTCCCCTCTCGTTTTGGGATCTTATCATCCATGTCAAGATCTCTCTGCAGTATCAGAGTTTTGTTTGGGTTTAATGGGGATGAAATTGTACAAATACTCAGAGGAATTCACACTCATGTTTCATCACTGAAGCACTTCCTCCCCACAGGTCTTTTTTAATAGAGTTTGACCCATTTCTACAGCAGCAACAAAATTTTTATAAAGCTCTGAAAAGATTTTTAAAAATTATTTTAGCCATCTTTATTATTTCTTTTAGAAGAGCAGTGCTTTTTGGGGGTGATATCTGTTAGAATAAAGTAGAAAAATTATACAAGAAAGGCCTCATAATATCAGGCCTGCTCTGTTAGATCAGTGGCTGGCCTTGTCAAGCCAACACTTTGCAAGTTCCCATGTGAAAGCAATCCTGGTAGGAATGGTTTGTTAACTTAACAATCTATTCCTGGATGGAAAACAACTAAAAGCATTAAATCTATCCCATTAGAATCAGTGAAGAAAATATGTAAACAATTTAAGAATAAAGAGATTTGAAGGACAAGTAAAATACCTTTTTCTAACCAATAGAGTAATTGGCAAAAAAACTCCTGACCAATTGGAGGCACACATGAGGTCTGTAAAGCTGTATAAAAATGAGTTATGTGAATAAAGAATGGGCTTTTCCTGTATAAAGGAAATGGAGTCTCACCTGATTCATTCCAATAGATATCCTGCTTCTCAGATAATCCCTCAGAAGATGTAACAATTAGCTTGGAAAAGCAGAAGAACAGCAGAGTGTTGAGGTTTTGGCATGTAAATTTCATGTCCCCCAATCAGAGGCAAATCAAGATAAACAAAGATAAATTATTCAGGCCAGAGTTGTCCTTTCTGTCTCAGGCATGAGTGAAAGAACAGGCTCAGCTCCCGCTCTGGGACCAGCCAGACCTGGATTGTCACTGCTGCTAATTCTGGGGGAGCTTTGTCAGCCCCTGGGTTGCACTGAACGCCAAGTGAGATTGCAGCTAAGCTGGCATTACCAAGTGGAAGGAAAACCAACCTAGAGCGGTAAAGAAGAGGAATAATTAGGGAAAATTACATGAAAGAGAGGGTGACAGGGGTTAATATCTCATATTTCAAATGAGGAAAAACCACATCTGGCAATATCAGGTGAATTCAAAATGCATTGATAGGAAACCAGACTGCAGTGTCAGGACTTTCTGCTGCAATGGTTGCCTGAGTTCACTTTATATTTCTTATTGTGCTTTTCAGATAAGCAGTGTCTCCCAAAAGCTTGACTTTTCCAGTATTTAGCCAATTTGAGGTTTTTTGATGCTTTTATTTTGAGCTTCTCTCCCAGTTTCAAAACCCTTTCAGCCCCTTTGCCTTGCACCACCTGGTTTTACAAAGTGCCTTTCATTCCTCCTGCTCTTCCAGCCATGCCAGCGAATTTGGCTCAGCCTGAATGTGTTTAATTTGCATTTACTCTCACACCAATTTGTGTGACAGGCCAAATGAGATAATAGGTCTGTTTGGAAGTGTAGGCATCTATTTGGCAGCTCTGGATGCTGCAGCCTCCCCACCTGAGCTCTGTGAGGCTGGGTAAGACCTGTGATGCTTTCTGAACCACAGAGCAGGATGCAATTTGGAGTTTTCCAACCGCAGGAAGTTTATAGGAAAGCTGGACAGGGAACTTTTCCTAAGGGCATGTAGTGATAGAGCCAAGGGAAGTGTCAGAGCTCAGGACATCCCTCTGGGTGTCCAGAGTTGCCAGGACCCCTGCCAGGGGGCTCAGAGACCAGAACACCTGTAGGTTTGATTATGACCCGTGGAGCAAATTACCAGCTTTTTATGAAGACCTGAAAGCCACAGAAGTTTAAGTGGTGTAATAATAAAATTATCACTAGGTGAAAAAGTAGATTTTGGGTTTTTTAGAATAGGGGTTTTGGGGAGAAGATGGAGGGACTTGGGCGTGTCCAGCCTTTCTCCTTCTTCTTCTCTACCTCCATCTTCTGCTGTGATGTTGGCACTTTTGGATTGGTTTAGAGTAGAAGCTCACTGTCTAACATAGGTGATAGGTATTGGAAAGTAATTGTAAATATTGTATACATAGCTTTTAGTATAAAAGATAAATAACACTGCCCTGAGGGCAGGCAGAGTGCCACTGCCTGTCCTTCTGGATGGACCTCGGCAGGGCAGAAGAAAAGTTTTTATAGATAAGAAACAATAAACAACCTTGAGACCGAGAAATGAAGAGCTCTGACTCCTTCGAACATGCAGGCCGAAACAGAGACTTTTCATATCTTGGGGCTGCAATTAACTGCAACTTTTTGAGGGAAGGACCCTAAACTGTAGGACAGCAGGTTTAGATGGGAATTGGGAATGAGGAATTGTTCCCTGTGAGGGTGGGCAGGCCCTGGCACAGGGTGCCCAGAGCAGCTGGGGCTGCCCCTGGATCCCTGGCAGTGCCCAAGGCCAGGCTGGACACTGGGGCTGGAGCAGCCTGGGACAGGGGGTTTGGGGTGAGATGAACTTTGAGGTCATTTCCAACACAAACCATATTTTTATCTTATTGCAAAAGTTCCCACACCTTCGCCATGATTTCTCATGGTCAACTCCTCACAGCACAGCCAACAAACCCCATCTCTCCCCTCACCCAGCTAAGCCACTCTTTTATAGCACTCATCCTTATTGGACACAGCTGTGGCCTGCTAAGGGCAGGGCTGTTCCCAATCTTTGGTGATTAGTACAGCTGCTGCTCCTCAGGGGTGAGACTACCTTCTGCACTATCTTGATTTTCTTACATTCTATCTCCCCGCAAAACCATTGTGTGGTTCTATTGTGTGCGGAAATTTTGAACTGGTTTGTCACTGGAAAGGAGATTGACTGCATAATGCTTGAATTAAAAATTCAAGAATTTCACTTAGTTCAGATTCCTTCACCAGTAGAAGAAGCAGATGCACCTAAAATATTTTACCCCCAGCTACAAGCAGAAATCAGAAATCCAGCTGGTGTGGTGGCACTTTGTTTACTGACAGCCTTTGAGGTGTGTGAATGAAAAGCCATTGTCTCTTTCCCTCTAGGGGAGAAACTTCAGTTCCATCTTATCCCTTTATTAAAGTAAATTCTGCTGGTCTCAGCTCACTTCCTAGTGTCTCTATTCCATATTAGATATTACTGTATTAAAAAAAAAGGACAAATTGACAGCATCTGATAGTGAGAGTCCTTGGAATTGAATTAGCTCCCCTGTCAGGATTGAGGTCGTTGCTGGGACAAAGTAACAAAATAATTTTGTTCACTGGCCTTTCACAGCAGCTGCATCTGAGAGCCAAAAAATCTCTGTGCTTTGTTTTAGTGGTGTCAGGGAATGTCAGAGCAGAGATGCACAAAACAGGGG
This sequence comes from Spizella passerina, assembly GCA_013401375.1. Classification (NCBI taxonomy): domain Eukaryota; kingdom Metazoa; phylum Chordata; class Aves; order Passeriformes; family Passerellidae; genus Spizella; species Spizella passerina. The sequence goes on from WBNQ01061373.1 coordinate 12,696, forward strand.
AGCCAGAGAAGTTATCCAGAATGAGAATTAACTACACCAGGGTTTGCTTTCAGAGAGGGGAGGTCTGACCTGCTCTGGAGGAAGATGGGGTTTGTGTTTTGCAATTTTGTAATTGAAAATGACACAGATGACATCAGAATTACTCTGATTTAGTCTTTGCTTGCATCAGTTATCCTGGGGCTTTATTTCCCTCACTCTGTCTTCTGTTTCCCATTGGGTCAGACTCAGAATTAAACAGAAGATACTCTTAGGGTAACACACAAGGCAGAAACCTGTGGAGAGTTTGGTTCAAGCATGGCTTAGAGAAAAAGGCCACGAAGGCCTGAAAATGAGAGAAAAGTAAAAAGCAGTTCCAAAAGCAGTTCCCAGCCTGATTTCTGTAAACAACTAGAATTTCTCAGACTTCACCTCGTCAACAACAAGGTTCTCAGGCAGTTTTCCCATAACAAGCAAAACACCATATCTGGGAAAGATGGCACCCTGAGAACAGCTGTGGAAGTTTTGGGAACTTCTCCATATCACAGTGGGAACGCTGAGTTTGTTTATTGTAAACAATAATGGGAACTGTAAAACAATAGGAGTGGTTAGAGTTTTCTTTGTCAGCCTATCCTGAGCTTGGATTTTGCAATATGCATGAGGCTCGTTAACACTGTTACTTAAGGTGTATGTTCGATCAATAAACTGAGTTCGATGCATCAAAGGATGGTCGTTTCTCCCCTCATCCTCAACAGAAACCTTCTGTGCCTTAAGAGTTAGATACTGCAGGGAGCAAGCAGCTGACAGGGTTAACCAGCCAGCTCTGACTCACACAAGGTCCATTCCATGTTCACCTTTCATCTTGGGGGTTTTGTGTTGTCTTTTTTTTTATTAAATCTACTCCCATTTGTTAACACCAGGAGAGTCTGTGATTGTGCACAGGGCTTTACAAGCTGTCTTACCTAAACAGCTCCCAGTGATTTGTGGCTGAAGAGGATTTTTATCTTTCAGCAGTCTTGATCTACTGCATTCTGCCCCCATGTACTTATCAACTTTCCAAAGAATATGATTGAGAATTTTAAAATAATAACTGTTATGTTTCTTTTTATACTGATTTCTTCTTGATCTAACTTGCAATAGAAAAAGCACCAAACAAAAACAACCCTAAACATGAGACAAACCTGCTGTGCTTAGGTATTACAGGCTTGTTCTGATTTAACTGTTCTTTCCCTAGTTAATATTTTACTACTCTTATGTAGAACTTCTACCATCTATTTTATATACATGGAATAAACTTTGATTCCACATTATCCACAAGGCAGAAATATTGGCATGTTCTTGCATACTATCCAGAAGTGAAGCAGAGCTGACCAGAGAATGAAAATGGCAAGGAACATGCTGAAAATTCAAAATTAGGGGTTTTTTTTGAGCTTGGTAAGAAACAATTACTAGAGTGAAATTTGTAATCTAAAATTGAATGTTTTTCTGGTCTGTGCTGTGCAATCAAGATGGAAGTGCCAAAAGCAGAGATTTTTGAAATATTTACCTCACAAAGAAAATGCTCTTATGGGAGATGCGTAATTTAGAAAAAAAAATCTTCCTGGTGGTGAAGGAGAAGCCAGGCAACCCTGATCTGGCACTGCAGTCACTGGGATGTTAGAGTCAAACTGCTGTTATAATTAGGTGCCTGATTAATTTCAGACAAGTATTTTTGATACAAACCTAAAAATTCTTCTTGCTCTCAAAACACACAAAACCCCCACTGATGCTTGAATTCCCTCCTGTCCATTTATACCTATATCAAGGCAATAATGCAGCCCTGGATTTCGTTCTAAGCCTTGTGCTTTTAATCTCCTTCCTGAGAGCATTGAGAAGAAAGCACTGGGCAGTGTTTAATTATCTCCTGCAGCAGTCAGTAGCTGTGCCCTGGCCAGGGGAGGATTATTTGCCTCCCATCAGCAGAGTCTGGGGGTTCTCTGTGTGCTCTGTGCCCCACTTGCAGGGGATCTGCAGTGACAATACAAACACAGCTCCAGGAAACCCCTCTGGGAAAAATAAATAAGTGACAGCATCACTAGCCCTATATGAAAAGAGGGAGTGCTGTTTTCTCACTTTTTGGGGTTTTTTGAAGGCCTGCATGGCTACAAGGACTGGGGGATCAGCATCAGAGCATCCACTCAGCTTCACTGAAGCCCTCTGTGTGACCATGTTCACAGGGGTCTGAGGATGAGGGAAGAGACGAGGATGTTTCAGAAGGCATGATTTATTATTTTATCATATATGTTACATTAAAAATATACTAAAATAATAGAAGAAAAGGTTTCATCAGAAGGCTGGCTAAGAATAGAATAGGAAGGAATGAATAACAAAAGTTTGTGGCTCGGATGGAGAGTCTGAGCCAGCTGACTGTGATTGGCCATTAATTAGAAACATCCAACATGGGCCAATCCCAGATGCACCTGTTGCATTCCACAGCAGCAGATAACCATTGTTTACATTTTGTTCCTGAGGCTTCTCAGCTTCTCAGGAGGAAAAATCCTAAGGAAAGGATTTTTCATAAAAGATGTCTGTGGCACCTCTGACCTGCAGGGCCTGGCCTTTTTTAGACTTCAGCCACTCCCTTTGGGCTGTTCAGGCTACACTTTATATTTTTTAATATTTAAAAGTAAGTACTTTTGCATTTAGGAACACTGAGAAGTCCCCTGCTGTTCCTGTGCTAGCAGGAATAAAATTTAGTTCAAGACAAAAGGTGTGGCTTTAGTTTGTTCAGTCAGCCTTCTTCCAGTTTAGTTCCTGGTGGAGGGCAGCCTTCTCTCAACTCATTTATGTCACAAAAAGTTGATAGAAAGCTATTTGTGGGAGTGGGGGAAATTCCAGATAATTTAAATCATCTTAATGAGAGAGGAGAGGGAGCTGAGACTTTCATTTTGTCTTTAAAGCTATAAGGTAGAGGTTGAAGTGCTAAGAACAAGTTTCAGATGAGAAGAATAGTTATGAACTTGACGAATTAATTAGGGTCAAAAATTAAAACATGACTGCAATTCTGTACCTCTGAGTCATTTGAATATACTTGGAAAGGCAGTGAATAAAAATACTCAGACTTACCCAAGCTAAAAATGTCATCATTTTTGGCTGACATAGGGAATATAGCTTAAAATCCTGTATGTCATTGAAATGCCAGAAATGTCTGATAACTCACAGGAAAATTAAGGCATTTATAATGACAGAGCTGTTTTATCAGTGTGGTGCTGAGAATTGAGCCTAAGCCCAGGCACCAGAGCAGTTCAGCAGCTCCATTTGTACACCTTGATACAGGTTTCATAATCAGAGCAGCTGGGGGACTCTGGGATGGGTTCCTTCACTGTCACTCTGCAGGGAACCCTGAGCAGCTGCTCTGCAGGTGAGGCTGTGCTGGGTTGTTTTGGCTGGGACAGGATCTCAGTGAGTCCTGACTCTGCTCCATCCCCTGCACCCCCGTTTGCCATCAGGGCTCTTTGCTATTGCCCTGCTTTGGCTCTGAGCAGGAGGAGCTCCCCACAGGAGCTGCTCTTTGAGCACAGGCACACTGCACTCCCCAGGCTGTGCTGTCACTGTGAGTTTGTTCAGAGTTTCCAGCTGCTGGAACTGCATTTCTCTCATTTCTCTTTAAGTACTTTTCTTTTTTTTAACAGTCAGGTTCCACTGGGTAGGTGAT
>WBNQ01061374.1:0-24253 GCA_013401375.1 Spizella passerina
CAAATCTACCACTAAACCATGTCTCTGACTGGCACACCCACACATCTTTTACATACAGTGACTCCACCACTGTCCTGGGCAGTTTGTTCTAATACTTAGCAATGCTTTTGGTGCAGAAATTTTGCCTGGTATCCAACAACACGACTTGAGGCCATTTTGCTCTATTGCTTGTTAGCTGGGAGAAGAGACTGACACCCACTGTCCATCTGCTATTCAGCAATATGGTGTAAGAGTATAACAGGAAAAAGCTCAATATTCTCAGTTGACAGAGCAGTTAAAAAATATGAGGTGTGAGAACTGTGTTTTCCACAGGCTGTTTGATGTATTTTCTAGAGATGAGCTCAATCTAAGTCTTGACCGAATTCAGATACTCACTAATTTGAGAAAAGTATGAGTCTTGTATTCAGATGTGAGCTTTGCCCCCGAGGCAGCTCCAAGACTGAACTGATTATGCTGTCAAAAGACATGACTCATTTGGAAAGCTTTAAAAAAATAAAGGAAAAACTATGGAGAAAGTCATGGTGCTCTGATGTAGCTGGTGATTCCAAGACCATAGTCACCCATGTTTTTATTGTTTTTGTGTTTGCTAACCCCATTATTGTGTTCTTTTCTGGTTTAGATTTAAAAAGTTCTGTGAGAGCAGAAATAGCAAAGCCTGGTGTCTTATAATTTCTGCCTAATGCACCCATATACTCCTCCTGGAATTTTAGCACACAGTCTTGCCTTTTTGTTCCTCTTGCTGGTGTTCATCCTTACATTTTCAGCAGTCCCCTATAACAAAGAGGCGTCTCCCCATAACTGTGCTAAATCTTTCCTACATACCCATGACCCTACCTTGGCAGTGCTTGTGGTCTTTCCCTCTGGAAGCAGTCTCTGCCTTGCCTAGAGATGTGGGAGAAGCCAAGCAGTCATATATCCTCTTTTATCCATTTGCCAGTGCAAACTGCCCCATATACACAAAAGTCACCAGGAGAGTGGTGAACAAGCAGATGGAGAAGCCTCACCAGCAGAAATATCTGCAGCTATTTATTGGTTATGGTTGATATTTTCTACACCACCACAGTGTAGTAAAAAAATCCTTGAGAGAAGAAGATATGGGCAGATGTATTTCATAAGCCTGAAATATGCTCTCCTGTTTGCAGGGTATTATTCATTACAAAAAATCATTTAAAAGATCAATGATTTTTAAAAAGGCTTTAGGTATTTGTCCTAACAAACTGTTAGCAGTTATAAATAAGGAATGTGTTAAAACTCTTGCCAATTATTTCAACCAATGGAAAGCTGTGTATGAGCCTGGAGAGGCAAGAATTTTTCTAGCTGAGGCATTTTTAAAGGAACTTAGTTTAACAAGAGTGTAGAAGAAAGCATGGAAAAGGAGCCAGAAAACTTATGAGTAAATGAAATACCTCAATGTTCAGAGCCTAAGCTGGTGTTTTTAGGAGCTGTCAGAAGATTTATTAAGTCTTTTAACTTTACTACAAGCAACAGAGAAATTTAAAAATTATAGACCAAATCAGAGGCCATAAGGGGTCTTGGGAGAACCAGCAGGCTGCAGAAACTGTATGGCGCTGATCATTCAGGTCTCAGACAGTCAAGGATTACCTTGGGATGGCTGTTGCACTTCTCCAAATGGCAGCAATAAATTCATAGAAATGATTGCATTGTAGAAACCTGGGTCATGTCCATCCCTGTCTGTTGGGGCTACAGTGGTGTCAGCAAAGAGAATGGGCCAGGTCCTGGAGAGTGGGGAATAGGAAAGAGTAGCAGTCTAAGCCCTTATTAAGTTATCTCAGTGGCCAAATGCTTCCATCGAGTCTGGAGCTGTCCTGCTGGAGAAAACTTCTCATGTGAGTGGGGTATAAACCATGCTTGGCACTCCAGTCCCAGGAAGAAAATNAAAAAAGAAAAAAAAAAAAAAAGAGAAAGGAGGCACTCCAGAAAGTAAATATGAGAAATGTCTTTAAGACCATTTAATGTTGATTCAAAAACCTCAGTGAGTGAGCAGCAATAGTCTCTATAACAGATGAGCAAAAATTAAAAAAAATATTAAGGAGGGACTTACTGGACATTCAAAAGAAAATTAATGAATTCTGTATGAAAACTGCTGAATAAGGGGCATGAATCAATAGCCCAAGGGAAAAAAATACTGTTTCTTGATTTTGCCAAACAACTATCCTGAAGAGTGGAAGACATTTCCCAGAGATCCACATTTAAGCAGCAGTTGCAGATGAGATGAACCCCCTCCACCCCCCCCTCAAAAAAGAAAAAAGTACCAACTTAACAAAAAGCCCAGTTCAGAGAGAAGTACTCTTAGGAGCAGAAAATTAAAACTATCAAAATTAAACATATTTGTCCTTTCATAGAGACTGCAAACTCAGTGGAGATCAAGAAAGCTATGCAGATGGCCAACTACTGAGCATGGAACTGGCCAAGAAAAGGTTACATTAATCTTTTGAATGAGTTTATAATAAATGCTAAAAGTTGATAAGTCTCTTTAGTTTTTTACATAAGCCAGTAGACAGGGAATATATTACATGAAATAACAAGGCATCAGATAAGCAAAAGATATTTGTGCAGGTAATAGCATTCTTGCATTGAAATATTGCCTGGCTGTGGTTGTTTTTGTATTATTTCTTCAGTGAGACCTTGCAGTGGTGTCTGGCAGCGTGGTAAGAGGTGTGTGCTGCAAGGTGTGTGCCCCAGCACTGTGAGAGCCTGTGGGTGAGAGGTAGGGCAGCTCTTTGGGCACACAGAGGCACTGGCATCATGCTTTGAGGGGAGATATGGATGCTGCCATCCTGTGGGACACATGATGACACTCTGGGGCAATCCCTGCTGTGTGTTCCTCAAAGGTGGGTGGCATCCAAACGCCTTGGTGCTGGCTTAGAGAGGCTGAAACCTCCTCCCAGCACTCTCATCTGGTTGCACAAATACTTCTCCAGATGAGCAGGAGAGCCAGTGGTGTGGGTGGTCTTCAGCTGCTCTCCAAAACCATGGCAGTAGATCCTGGGGGAGGTCACTCTGGGCACAGACATTAAAATTCTTTTCTTGAAAGCCAGAGTCTACTTCCAGTGCAGCAGAACAGCCCATGAGGCTGCTAGACTGGCAGTTCTTGGGGGAAGCCAGTCATTATCCCCTTATTAAGTTTTCCCCTAATCTATTAAACTTAATCCTTTTATTAGTAAGTAATATTAAATACCCAAGGAAGCAGCTGGCGTTCACTCTGTTCTGTGGTTTGTCGTAATTTTGCATGGATCAGAAGTAGGAACTTAACTGAGTTCATCCCCTTCGCTACCCTTTATAAGCATGTCTTGGGCAGAAAGAGGCTCAAAAAAGAGACTTTGATGGTCTTGGAGAGAATCTACATTTCGTTGAGATTGACCAGATGGTCTTACTTCCAGATGGCTGAAACCATCTCCAGGCTTCTCCCTTTCAGCCCCCTCCTTCTCCTTTTCATGTGCACTGCTTTTTATGCCACCCACTTTCACAGTAACCTTTGAAGGCAAACCTGAAAGTACTTTTTGTGGACTAATGTGATAAACAGACACCATGAAATTGTGTTCACTTCATAGTTAGATCAACACCTGGGATGGGACTGTAGAATTTCCTGAACGTGCTGTGGAGTACTTCTCATAGGCATAAAATGAAATGCTGCAGAATATGGTCCATCCTGGCATTTCAGGAGGTAATGTCACTTTCTCAGGAAACTCCTCTGGGAAAAGTTGTGTAGGGTTACATAGGAAAAGCTTGTACAATCATGAGGCCACAGAGAGGTGTAACAGAGTCAAAAGAATACTTTGCTTTTGAGCCTGAGAAGCAAGAGTTGCTCCAGTACGGTTTCACAGGAAACTTTGCATGTCTGACTCAGTTCAAGCTACAGAAAATACTTGATGAAATTTCTGAGAAGGTGGTGGAGACCACTCACACTTTTTTCAAGAGACAAGAGACCACTTATACTTTTTTTCATCTGACACAAGTGGATTAGTAGAGGGATCAGGGATTTTTTGCTGCCTCTCTGTTCCTCCTACAAGTGTTTGTGCATTAACTCTCTTATTAAAAATGCTCTTCAAATGGCCTGATAATACTCCTATTGCTACATTACTTTGTTTTGGACTCTCAGCTGTTCATTGCTATTGTGTCAAATATTCATATTGTTTCACATTTGCATGCATTTGATGGGATTTTGAGGGCTGTCTACACATTTCTTGCTAGAAAGTCTAGTTTGATTCAAAGATTATTACATTACATTCAACAAAATGTGAGAAATTTCAATATTGGCTGTACTGTTATGTGTTGTTCCTTGGGTTTCTAAACAGAGGTATGGTTCCAGTATTTTCTTTACAGGATATGTATGACATGAAAACATCCCATGCTGATGAGATACTGTGGGAAATAAGCTGACCTTGTGCATCAGAAAGTGAATCCAGCTAAAAAATTTAAAGCAATATAATCTGTTTTCCATGTAGTCATTTGTGCTCTTTAATTAATCTAAATAAAATGCAGGCTTTTAGTTAATATAAGAAAAGTTTCTCCCATATTTCTTTTTAAAATCTAGACTTACATAACCAGATTAGAAAATCTTCAACAAACATCAGTCAAAATGCGGCAAAAACCAAAATCAGGCATTATTTGTCAGAATCATTGATGACATCTGTGGCATACAATTGATGAATTATTATAAGTTATTGTTTCACTGTTTTTCTTATTTTTTTCCTGAGGCCCAGAGGCCTCAGTTCTGACTGAGCATTATTGTTCTGAAGTATATATAAGTATATGTATGCACATACATCATATGCACAAATACATAAGGGCATGAAGTCTAGCCTTTAGAGAAGATCAAAAATTGTTAAAGCTTTCAACTCTCCCATGTGGTTTTTTACGGGTGTGTTTTTATGAAAACCAAGGAAGAGAAGAGTCTTTGAGGGAGGTGAAGGACAGGAGAAAGAGAAAGAAATCAGTAACCATCACTTACAGATCACAGAGCCTGGAGAAGTAAGCATGAAAAATTACTGGATTGACTCTTGAGGTACTTAAAACCAACAAATACTGAACCTTTTAGAGCAACTTAACTACCCAGATCATTATTTAGTAAAAAATATAGCCAAAGCATGCATAATCAAAGAGTTCTCTAAATTGCATGGAGACAGCTTTATGGTATTTGGCTTATACATCAGAGCACTGGCCTGTCGCCTATAGATGCATTTGAGACATTTGGCAAAATAAATAACAAATAATAAATGCTCAAACATTTGATGTAGGGTTTTATAAAACCTTGCCTCAAAATTAGTTCAGAATTGCCTGGGATAGGAGAGACAGCTTTCAAAATGTTCATGAAAGAATTCCAAAATATTTACAGTGCTTTGCTTTAAAACAACATCATCTGGAAGGGGAGAAACCTGGAAAGTGTTAATGCTACACAGGGCTGGATGCAGTTGTGGTGTGGGTAAGGAGGTTGCCAGGAACATGGCTTGTCCCAGGACCCCTGACGTGGGGGCTGTGCTAGATACAACTAAAGGAGAAGCCAGAAAGGAGGCATGAAGGCTGCCTTAGCTCCTCAGACAGATGCTGAGGAGGTTGAAAATACTTGAGAACGTACAAATTAAAACGTCACTTCCAGCATAGCTGGGCAGGAAAGTAGGCTCATGTGAAAATTGGTCTTATATTTTATTTACAAAAAGATCTTATATTCTCCCTGGAGCTCTACCCTGATCTGTTGTGTGCATTTCAAGGTGTCCCATTAAACACACGTGCTGCATATTGGAAGACATCAGAGGAGAGCAGCAAAAGAGATTGGAGTAATATTGAGACACACTGATAGATCACCTGTGCTTACAACTCAGTTACGGGACTGGGCAAGGTGTTGGAAGATGTGACAAAATGATAATGGAACTGGGTGGACACTGCAGGCCTGCAGGATGAACAGGGGGCAAAAACTTGACTGGGAAGCCTTGAGGTGTAAAATAAGAGCAGTTTTCCATACTATGAATTCTACAGATGTAGTCTTAGAAAAAAAATGGTGAATCTCTTGCTTGGGGAGTACTTGAATGAGAGAAGACTTGAGCAAAGTCGTTTCTTGGAGACACTGTACTGCTGAGATGTCCCAACAGATATCTCATGTTTATATCTCATATTTCTGTGTGCTAAAACCAGCAATCATGATTACTGGGCACTTGTTTGAAAGGAAAAACAAAACACTTGTCTCATGCTTCAGAGGTTTATGGAAAGGACATCCTAGGTACTTCATAGTTTCAACATTTTGTTAATGCTGACGTGCAGCTGGAAAGGGCCAAAAAAAGGTGCTGGTGTAAATTATGAGGTCAGTACATCCATCCTATACTGGCAAGGGCATGCACGTATGTGCACACAGAGAGATAGAGGGAGGCAGATATTCTGGCTCATGTAAATTTTGCTGCATGCCTCATGCTCACACATGCAGATCATAGCAGACTGATGCATAAATCCTCCTCCAGCTTATTTATAAATGCTTCCACTTAGCAAATATAAAAAGAAAATTTAAATGGCAATTGTTTGCTATTTTTTCCAGCCTCAGTCTTTTCTTGAAGGGGTGAGGGGTGTGAAGAAGCTTTGACCAAAAATAAAAAATGGGACAAGACAGAAAAAACAGTGAAGATGTCACACATCCATAGCTTAGCTGATGTGTGAGCACATACTTTCCCTGCTGGACGGAAGGCTTCAAGGGCAAGGACAGTGCAAATACAAAGGGTGTTTACTTTGCAGTCTTTAACAGTGCCTTCGACTGATGTGGAGAGAATGGAAGTGCAGCAGGAGCAGAAAAGAAGCAGAAAATATCTCCCTCCATGGTCTTGGCTGGATTTTGATGCTACCAGCCCCAGATCACTTCCTGGCCAAGATTTTCCTCAAAAATCATCTACAAAACACTGCAATCTCAGGATTGTGTTGCCTTCAGGCTGGAGCAGTGCTCCTCTTCTCATGTCTGTGCTCAAGGCCGAGCTCTAGAAGAGGGTCAGAGACCTTCCACTGCCCCTTGAATGCAAGGAACCCTCCAGCCATCCCAGTCCTCCACTTCATCTTGGGGAAATACAGGATTTTGGATGTGCTCAGAGCTGTCCCGAAGGGTTCAGTGTTTAGCACCTTTTGCCTGTTTTGCCATGTGAGTGAAGAATGCAAGAGTGGTTTCTGCTGGGAGCCCTGGCACGGAGGGGCCAGGCTCGCAGTCTGCTCTGCGCCAAAAATTGCAGGGTTGTGCGTTACATGCAGGTTATTAAAGATTCTGCTTACTTTACAATGGTCTGTTAACAGCTCTAATGTCTTTAACATGTGCAGTCCATTGACTTTTAAGTAACATTTTATTGAAGTAACTGCCGTGGTTATTAGGCAGTAAGATTTACGCTTCATTTTCAGTCCTGGATCTGGAAATCTGGAAAGAAAAGAAAAGGGGAAAAAAGAAAAAAAAAAGATGAGGAAAATCAGAGGGGTGACATCTAGGAAGAGAGAGGGAAGGTGCTGCTTGGGACAGCACTCACTGTGCACCCATGCGATATCATCCACAAATTTTCCAGGAAATGATTCCTCCAAACCCATGGATGCTGAGTGAACTGCTCACAGAAGAAATACACAGAGCCTCTTCCTTGGTGGAAGTTCAGTGTGAGTTGCTTTCTTTCCTCCTTTTGGTATGAAATAATATTTGCAGATGTGAACTGTGAGAGAGGTTTGTGGCACATTTACATCGCAATGCGGTTTGCATTAAGGAACTGGCACTTGATTTTTGAAGAATTAGTGTAAACCTTTAGCCTTCATAATCCCCTGGCATGGGTGGCAAATGAGGAATTTCAATGCAATGCTTGCTGTGTGCTTCTACTGGCTGGGTTTTTCAAGTCTCACATCTTGCATAAATCATCTTTTAATATGAAATGAAATGTTTAAAATAACTCATTAAGCAGCAATGCTCAGAGATTTTTATTTTTCTTTGTATCTGAAATTTTATGAGGTGTGTTTTTTCATTCCCTAAACTGTTTCTTTCAGTCTTGTCATTTTTCTGAGCCACCACTTAGAGCTGGCTGGTGCACCCAAGAGCTGCGTCCACTCTTGCACGACGTTGTAAAACCAGAGATAAGACATTTTTGTACATTTATGGTAAAACAGAGATTACAGCCTAGTGGCTGGTCTTGGCCTGCATTAGTTCCTTTGTTTTCAGAGATGTAATCTCTTCTTTTTCATCCCATCACCCATGTCTGAACTGATGGAAGATGATTGTCTGTCATACTCCAGGCTTAAGTTACTAGCCCTTCAGCTGCACAGAGGCCTTGAGAAATGCACTAATATATTCACAACAGGAGGAAACTGCCAACAGAAACAGATCCTGAACTGGTTCCCAAACAGGATGACAAAAAAAGTCCACTCGGACCACACACAATCCCTCTGCTTTGCATGTGGGTCCCGTTGCACACATTCGCTTCGCCTTTTTTTGTATAAACAGCAGACAACTGAACTCTTTATGTTGGTACACAGGAACGTCTCAGTTTTAATAAAGTATTCCATTTAACTCAGCACCTCAGAATTTGCCCTTCATGAAAAATCCCTGTTTTTCATGAAGATGATCTGTGTCCTTTGGAAAACATCACCCTGGCCTCCTTTCAACAAAGTGCCCAAATTCCCGAGCAGGGCATGGCACCTGCACACACATTATGCTTCCTACAGCTCTGAGGAAATCTTTGATCTCAAGTTATTCTTATTTATATTACTGTGGCTAAAGCAAAACAAAACCAAAACAAAAACTCCATTTTGAACCTCTAGAATAAGTCAAAATCTTTCTCTTTAAAGCAATGATTAATGAAGCTATTTATAAAAAAATATTACTTTGATGATAACCATGCATTTAAGCTGAGCACACAGTTATCTGGAAAGAGAAGTTTTCAGCATGAATCCTTTCTTCAGCAGGAGAAATAAAAATCCTGGGGAAAAAAATCAGATCTCTGAAAAGGGATGGTGAATCTAAAGCACAGAGGCACATTTTTTAAAGGTCTAAAGCCTGAAGTACCTGCAGAGTTTTTTTCTGGTTTAGACTAATTGTGAAAATGCTCTGCCTTGTGCCATGAAGAAAAAAATTTATTATGGGCTCAAAATACTTGGCTGTTCTGAATTCTCAGGCTATTATAAAGCTTCTATAGGGGACTTTTCCAGCACTGGATAATAGCCTGGCCCAACACCTTTAATAAAATCAAGGTGACAGACCATGAAAACATTTGCTTCAGCACTATAAGCAAATCTGATACTGTTGCTGAAAGAAGCCTCGAGGCATCTGTACAAATCTTCAGCAGAAGTGGTGGCGGTGCTGGTGTGTGGGGGGCTCCAGAGCAGCCAGCCCAGAGATCCGCACAGACAATGCCTGCACCTTTGAAATTTTACACTGCCTTCGAACGCCAAAAGCTGGGCTCCAATCCTATACAAAGATTAGGGGTCAAAATTTGTCATTGAAATGCAAAATTTATTTTACCATTAAAATTCGAGTGTTTTTTAGTACTTGATCACATGAGAGATGTGGTTTCATAAATTAACACTGGTAGAACATGAAGGAGTCCAAGAAACAAGCATGAAATAGTTTCACACAGCAGTTCACAGCTCACACTTCATCAGACCCAACACTGCAAGTGTAAGATATGCAACTTCACTTCTAAGGCAAGACAAAAAGAAAAAAAAAAGACTAATATGGCTCACTTTTGTTACTTTCAAATGCTGTTTACCATATAAACAAGTAGAGCTGGTCCCTGGACATGAAGTTGACAATAATAAACCCTAAGCTAAATTCAGAGTTCTTTTGGGACAGAGGAGTTCTGTTTAGTTAAGCCCACATTTTTGTGTTGAAATCTACAGCAGATTTATTTTAAACAGCTTCCTAGTTTTTCTGCTTACCTTTTTTTTTCTCTTTTCTTTTTTTAAATTTATTTTACATTTTTTAATAGATACACCCAGCTTCAAAGCTCAGATATCAAATGTGATTACACAAAAACATTTTTGGAAAGATTTCTTCCCAATTATTTTCTTTTTGTGTCATTTCACTAAATGTCTGTCTTTAAATAATATCACAGCTCTGACTGGACAAAAAGTACACTGAAGAATATGAAATACAACATTTAAAAATTCCTTGTAAAATCTACTTTAATTTTAAGCAAACCAGCAACCAGGCTTCCACTTATTTACTAATAGAAGCTGGACACAATTTTTTCCATTTTCCACCCCAAAGTCCTGCAGAAGTCTGATACTCATGAGGGATAATTTAAAAGAGGAGGTTTCACAAGGAAAGCAGGGGATGAGAGGACGGTGGACTGTTGAAAAGGTACTAGAATTGTAGTTTTGCTTAATCAAGCAAACATTTTATGCTTTTTTTTTTTTGTGAGATAAACAATTTAAACCCATGTAGTTTTTTAGAAGAAAAACAGCAAAACAATAAATCTGGTGTGTCAAGTGCTATATGTATAACATGTACTAGTTAGAGATGGATATAGAAAGTGCTAATGCAGAATGTCCTTTTTAATCTTTTTGTTTTAAGCTTGTTGTTAAAGAAAGAGTGGAAATCAAAAATATTTTAAAAGATCTAAAATGCAGCTGAACTTTCTTTCTTGAGGCCACTATGAACTTAAAATTCAGCCACGTGTAATAAAGTCCCACAAGACCTATAAACTCCTTAACTCCCTCTTAATCAGTTTTTTTGGAAGTTTTAAGAACTGCTTAAGTTTTGAGCTGCTCCTCTGTGCAGAGATAATGTGTCCTAGACAGAAGGTAAATTGTAGTAGGTAGACTTCCTCATTAGGAATGAAGTTAATCATGTGACATAGCAATATTTCACATTTATTTCCAGTTTCTGGAAATCCCCTTTCCTTATTCTTCGAGCACTAAAACCAAGATAATGAATTTGTGAGGGGTTAGTTGTGTTATGGTAAGGAACCATGAGGGTAACAGATCCCATTCGGGCTTTGGTTTGAGCAGCCCTAAACCATGTTTATGTAGAAAAGCTCCTCAGCTGCTCAGAGCCTGCCATCAGTGCCTGGTGTCCTGAGGCAGGGGGAGGTGGGATGTGACTTTCTGGGCACTGCAGACCCTCTGAGACCTGCTGCCTTCTCTGCTGAGCCCTCCCTGCTCTCTAGAGAGCGTGGCTGCAGCATCAGCTGCTTCACCTCTGGGCTTGCCCGGGGGTGCTGTGAAAGCATAGCTGGGGAAGGGGTTAAAGCATATTTCCTGTGCCTAGAGCATGCAAAGCATTTATAGCTGCTGGAGATGGGCGCTGCTGTGCAGTGCTCAGAGACTCAGGTAGCTTGGGACAGAGAAGCCAGGTAGCCCTGTCCCTCCCAGGTGTTTGCCATGGGTGTGCCTAGCAGTTTTTTCTCCCACTTCCAAAGCAGAAAGTACCTTATGGCCCTTAACATTTGAGAAGCCTTAGATTTTTGTCTGTGTTTTTAATTTAAAATATCATTTGAATGTTCTGTTCAAACACTGTGTGTTAGAAGTGGTTGTGGCACTTTCTACCTTTGGAGCTCTGGTTACTTCTGCTCTCTCTCAGTTTTCTGAAAACAAGAAGATAAAAAGGAATGTTTCATTTTAATATAAGTGAAAGCCAGTTCAAGAATTTGGGCAGCTATACCTCTTCACTTATGTTTGAAGGAGGTGTTTTATTTTTTCCTCCAACTGCTTTATGGAGTCAGCAGGCACAGAGCATCTTGATATGAACACTGTGAGATCTGGGGACAAGGAGTCATAGCAATTGTCATTATTTAATTCCTTATTAAAATTTTATTCTGGATTGAAATGAGACAAGAAAGTTCCTGAGTCTGGTTTTATATCTTCATTCACTTGTTTATTATTTTGCTGAGCTTTGAAAAGACATTATTGAAGCTGAGGTATGGAAGGGTACTATCTCTGTCTTTATTTATTTTAAAATTCCACTAGCTCCTTCTTAACATTGGGATTTTTAATGGCAAACAGTTCCAGCCAGCCCCTAGTGCAGATTATGGGAAAAGAACAAAATAAAAAGAAAGACAGCTTTTCAATGTTTAGAAACACCTCAAGTCAAACATGCACTTTCCAGTGTTTTTCCTGTGGAGGCTGCCCTGTGATGAGCTCGTTGCTGCGAGCAGCTGAAAAGCGCTGAGATGAGAGAGCCTGGGTGTGCTCCCAGCAACAGCTCCCTGCACGTCAGGTCAGAGCTTGGCTTTTATAACTCCCCAAATACATATTTATTCACATGTTGTTTCTGTTAAAACTCCAAATGAAGCTTCGAGGTCTATAAGAAGAATATGTGTTGGGAATCCTATTTAAATCACTGTTTATAGGTACAGACTGGAGAGGGAGCTTGGAAAAATCTGTATCTGTGTCAGTCACGGCATTATTTTGTGGAATAGTTGACAAAGAAGAAAGAACAAAAGGGAGTGGAAATATTTTTTCCGTTGAAGATGTTTCCATCAGATGTTTAGATGTTTTTGAAACTAATACTAACAAAAAAAATTGCTCATAAACAATTGTATTGCAATAATGAAAGGTCTAATATAAAGTATTTTAAATGGTGGACATATTGCATGATTTACTCTCTTTTCCTCAAAAATATAGCATGTCTCATTCATTCTTCAAGGACATTTTTAACTCCACAGTTATGCTGGTATAAATGATCCGAGGAACAGCTTTTTAAACTAATGAAGATCAGGTGTAACTTTAAGTTAAATACTTTTTCCCCTGGAATTATTTGAATTTCCATTGCTATAAGTGAAAAAAATTTAATTTTTTTTTAAAAGGCAATTAAATAAAATTTTTCATGGAACGATATTTTAAAAAACCCAAAATTTCTGCCCTGCTGGTGTTGGTCTGTGACTTGCTTGAAACCATGGCAGGAGGTTTGTTTTAAGATTTTATGTAAAATCTAGTTCTTAATTTCTGTTACTAGCTACTAAAAGGACAATGAAATTCATTAATCTTTTTAAATGTGTCACATATTTTGGTCCAGGCACCAGGGCAGAGTCACAGTTTGAACTTTAGCCAGTCTATGTCCCTAAAAATTCTCCCAGCAGTTGCAACCAAGGGGGAAAATTCTTCCCTTTATATCTAAAAATATTAAATTGCTTTTATTGTTTAAAAATGACACTGATAGAGGCCCAGCAGCACGGTTTTTCTCATAAAAATATGTCCATAGAAAATCTTCACTAAAAAACTGAAATGTTAGCGTCTTGAAGCAATCTCCTTTTTGCTTACTCAGTGTCAACATTTACAAAATGAAAAGGAAAAATTGCAATAATGTGGAAGATTACCCTTTATTTTCTAGCATCTGTATATAGGCTAAGAAACAGCACCTGGGACTTCGACAGCAGATGAAAGCCATAACTCTGGGGCAGGGCAACCAAATGAATCTCAAAAATCATTTTACGAAGTACTTTCTGCCTTAGTACATTTTACTCTAACACGATCTCACCAAGCAAAAAAATGAAACAGAATTGATATAAGGAGGTTCTGGAAGAAATGAATTTATAGCTAATAAAGCCGATGCGATTTCTGTTTTTTTCCCCTCGAGTTAGATTTGAAAATAAGTTCGTTTCAGTAAAAGCTGTGGAACATTGAGATGCCGGGGAAATTGCAGATAAAGCGGTCACATCCCCTCATTCCCTGCTCTCACCATGTGGTGGCAGCCTAAGGCACGCGTTCACCAGGCACTTTCATCTTTGTGACTGCAGCCACAAATAAAACATCCAAATATTGCTCCACTGGTGCTTCCCCTTTGCAGGCAGCAAAGGACTTGCTTTTCAAAATGCTGAGCCGTATGCCTTATCTCTGTCAATACTGGTGATTCTTTTTGAAAGCATGGTAAGACAAAAAGTGAGAGGTGAGATCAGCTTAATAGCAGAAGCCGAAAGCTCAAGAGAATGTGCTGAAATAGTTTTGGAAAATAGGTGACACGGCACCTTCATTTTCCACTGTGGTTTTTTGAACATTGACTGAAATCTTTGGGCATGTTCACGAGCTGTTCCCTCTCTCCCACCCCACCACACCCTGCCTTTTTCATTTTTCTACTTGCATGTGGTTTGGTTTTTAGCCCCCTGCCCCCCAGATATGCCAGGCCAGTCCCAAACTACAAGCAAGCTCCAAAGAGTGGAGCTTTGTGCACTGTGATCTGTCCCTGTGTTGCGTGAGACTTTTGTGACTTGCTCCCTTTGTCTTTGTCTTAGGTTCCCTGTGAAAATAATTTGTGGAATTCAAAAACAACAACAGACAATCTTTCTTCAATTTCTAAACATCATGAAAGAATATGTTCCATCTTGCTTTACTTCTCAAACATGTAGAGAGAAAGAGTAAGTATTTGTAATTGAAGTTGCTCATGGAATGCTCATTTTGGGATGTCCGTGCGTGTCACTTCTGCCATATTGTTGTCTCTGGCTATTCAATTTTCTCTTTTTCCTTTTCCAGTCTTCATCAGGCAAAGTCACTGTTCCTGTTCATCTTTCCATCTGTGCAGCTTTTCTGTAATGGTCCATGCCTTGTGCCCATGCTCTTCTCCTATAAAACTTCCCACTTCATCTAGCCTTGTTGGATCCTTAGACTGCTAGGACTTATGTTATATGCTCCTTAACTAAATTACGTACATGTTTAATTATTAGGATTCCATTTCTGTGTTCCCATGATAAATCCTATTAAATAAGTAATTCCTTGAGGTCTCACCAATGTTCCCTGAGATAAACTAAAGAAGGCAATTACTACTATCAGTGTACTATGTCAATGGCCTGCTTAATTTGACCTCCTCCTTTAAACTTATTAAGAATAAAATTAAAGAACCCTAATTTGCTTGGACCTGTGCTGAACGTTTCTTTCCCTTGCCCTCATTCAGCATGAGCTGATTTAAACCATCTTCCGATATATTTTTGCTCATGGTGCATCACTCAGTTTCCATTCCACGTGACAGTAATCACATCCAAACGAAGAAAGAATTAAATAAATGTGATGTGTCGTGACACACTGTATCAGATGCTTTCCTAAATTAAAGGAAACCACCCACAGCTTTGGAATCCCTGCTAGGCACATCACCCCCTTTTCCCTTTGAAGCCAGGAAGCTGGACGTGGATCTGTGGCGGGACTATCACGACTGACTCCCAGCCCGTCCTTGGTGCCAGGGTGGCCATTGGGTGCCTTGTGCTGCACCTGCATTTGTTATCTTCATTGTTACTTATTTGTTGCTACCATGACCCAGTGATGGGCGTGTGCATGCCCAGAGCCACAGTGGGCCCAAATCACAGGGGGTTGGTGTCGTGTCTGCACGGTGTTAATGCTGCTTTCGGCTCAGCGCACACCCACAATGCCTCCTGGGTGTGCCAGAGCCAGGAGCAGATACCACCACAGGTTTGTGTGCCTCAGGGAGGGAAGGGTCACAGAGGGGACCGTCCCTGGGGTGGTCACAGTGGGGGAAATGGCTGTTCCTGGCAGGAAGGGACTGAGGAGGTGGAAGGAGCTCCAGTTCCCACCTGGGTGAGTGCGAGGCGCCCGCCGAAGGGAGCTTGTGCTGCGCCATGGCTCACATGCATGTGGCTGAGCCGGCTCTGTTCTTCCAGTAATTCAATCAGGGCAGTCACGTCTTAGCCATGTGGAGTCAGTTACCGAGTCACAGTGAATTACTGAGGAAAGGATTTCATAATTAAAAAGGACAATAAAGCAAAGAGCTTTCCACAACAGTGGAGTCCAGAATCGCAATGATGACATATGAGGAAAAAGAAAACAATTGCATTTGGGCTTAGTTTAAGGCTGGGCAGCACCTCGTCAGAAGACAACCTGGTACTGTTCTTCTCCTAGCAGCTTACACAGTCTCAGAATTAAAGGAGTGACAAAGAAAGAAGGTGGGAAGGAAGAAAAGTCCCCTCCGACTTTGATGGTTAGACAGGGAAAGACAGTCCTCGGGGGCACCAGATGGGAAGTAGGCCCATGACTTGGTATCAGCTGAAGCATTCAGACAGAAGGAGAGACACATTTAGGAGTAAAGACATCCATGAGAAGGCACAAGGAAAAACAGTACTAGCAGTGACCATTATGAACCAGCAAATTTGCTGTTGGTCCCAGTGCCCGGACCCACAGCACCCCATGGAAGAGTTGTATTTCAGGTACTGTCCATCTTCTTGCACTGCATCTTGCTGAGCTATTAAAAAACCTTTGTGCCAGCTGACCTTAAGGCACCAAAATGAATGACTTTCCTTGCAGGGTGAACAACAAGAGCAAAAACACATGAGCAGGGTTGAACTCAAATTGTCTTGCACTGTTCTGCTTTCTCCCTCACTCTCCAGATGGATGATCAAAGTTTCCTGAAGGGGATTATCACAGGTCCTCACCAGTTCCTCCTTAATCTGGCCTACCTGGGCACATGTGGCTGCATGCAAAGTGAGACCTGTTTGTATTGGGCCATATTTTTTCCTATGAAAACAAACAGAACAAACCCAAAGCCCCTAAAACCCAACTAAAAAAAAAAGTAGATTAGATGATGCTAGCTGCTTGCTTTCCATGTGACACCCCTTGCTTTATATCTTTGTGTGTCATACATAGGGTTATCTGCAGTCCAGGACAGAACAGCTGGGACAGTTGTTCAACTCTGCCAGAACTTTCATATGCAGTAGGGAACAGGGTATTATAGAGATCAGGATGGTTACATCTTATCCCAACTTTTCTTAATGATGAGAAAGTTAAAGTCTCTCAGTTCTGTCCTCTAAAATACTCTGCAAAGTAATTTTTGTAAAGCAATTTGAGCTTCTTAAAATGAAAATCTAACCTTTACTGGATAATTATTGTTGTGATGCTCCTAGGTAGTTATGAGGCACACATATTTACACTTTATACTGTAATAAAAATGCTGATTTTATGTGGGAACATCTGTTTTCTCCTTTGTTTCCCGGACTAAATTAAAACCCTCATCTGAAGTACAAATCTGGAATTAATCCTCACTTTTGAGATGAAAAGGAAGTGAGTTGTCTCCTTATCTGATTATTAATCAACTGGCCAAAAGAGCTCATCTCTGGACTTGCCTTTGGAGTATTCCTTGCAGGTGACAGTCCTTTCCATACTGTGAGAGACTGTCCTACTGAGTGGAAGAGCTTATCTGTGTACAAAGACCATCATGGAAAGAGATGAACACAGTAAAGTGCCAGCAATGAGGGCTAAATTGCTAATTGTACCCCTTGCAGACACAGAAATAGGAAGAAGACCAAGCCAAGCCCTGCAATGACTTAGCTGGAGAAAGATCCCAAATTTCAGAAGTTGGTAAGTCACACTGGAGACTCTGAAGTATTTACAGGCCTGCTATTTCAGATGAAATATTGTTTCTCTTCTCACAAATATTGTGCTCTTCTTCAATATTTGCTCATCACTAAAGGACCACTAACATCGTGTGAGTGAATAGCTAACCTGATTACTTATTACCTTCTGCATGTCATAACAGTATTGCTTTGTTGATAGTCTGTCACTTTTAGTTCTTAACCATTCTCAGTAATTTCCATGTAAAAGTGAAAACAATTTTTCCTACATCTTTGCTTATGTCCACAGTTGTTTGGTATAGAGCCATGTAATGAAACTTGTTTACATCTTTCAGGAAAAAACAAAAACAAGCCCACATTTTGGAGACAGGCTCTCCCCCATGAAAATGTATCTATTATCCAGGTGGCTTGCCTAAGAAAAAGACATTACCAATAAAAAGATAAATAGATTCTATTTCTGGTCTGAATGCTAAAAATCTTACACAATTAAATCTCTCCCTAAATTCAGAGCCTAGCTCAATGGTGACTATCATTAAAGCTTGGGAAGACCTACTGAAATTAAAGCCTGAGGCATTTGAAAAAATATTGGTTTACTGACAGTTAATTAAATAGAGTAAGAATTCCTGCAGAATTTCCCAAGGATATCCTAGTGATGGCAATGAAAGTGGACCAGGTTTGTCTAGTGTAGCTCTGCACCCAGTGCACTTCCTTTAATAGTGTCACAGGTAAGTGAAGCCAAAGTGAAACACAATTAAAGGTTTACTTGAAACTATCAACCAGGCATGACATGCATAAAATAGAGCTCTGCTTCATGTCTCAGTGAACATCATCAAACACCAGCTGAGGCTCACATTTACAATAAAACCTGAAACTGGGTGAATATTGCAGATCTCTAATTGATAAGTCCTATTGTTGCTACCTAGTGAGAAATAAATGAATGATACTATGCTGTACTGACCCATTAGGACAATATTTAGAGTATTAATTGAATTAAAAGATATATTATCTATTGTTCTGTCCACCTGATCTAAGAATTTACATTGATTTTTTTAACACCAAGGTGCTGTTATTACACCTTAACAATTGGCAGTGATTATCTGTTTTTCCAGATGCTTTGTGAAGCAATACAGTACCTTTAAATATAGTTTTAATACCTGGTAATTATAACATCTAAGTGAGAAAAAATGTATTGTGACATACATTTTTCTCCTTGATCTCATGGACAAGTGTTGTCTGAAGACTCTGAGGCATTTAACGATGCATCCTCTCCTGGATCAAAGAAAACTCACATCTGCCTCTCAGCTTGGCATGGTCATTTAAAACATCCCCTCTCTCCCCCAGTTCCAGAAAACAACTCTGAGACAAAACCCATACACAAAAGCCATTACGATTTGTTCAAATTAATTTTTGCTGGCATTTAAAGCAAATTCCGTGAAACTGACCACAAATATTTAAAATGTCTCCCCTGGGTAATGGTAGCACAATGGGAGTGGAAAGGGAACCGTGCACACCTGGATACACAAACTCCCCAAATCAAAGGGTTAAAAACAAGGGATCATTTGTTCTTAATGGATACTAAACCCACATTCACCAAACAGCTGTCGTGCGACTTGAAACAAATCTCGCCCGCGGCAAGCTTTAATATAAAATATGAATGAGAGGGAGCACAAAACATCTCTGATCCTCACATTCCTAAACCTCTTCTTTTTCCTTGTGCTGGTAACAGCAGGCAGTCAGTTTGTTGCCTGACAGGTTTGCCTTCATCTCTCAGACAAGCGTGGCTGACAGACACTGGCAGAGCTGAGCTGTGTCAGCTTGCCTCACCGTCCAGCACTGCTGGCTGCACACAGAAGGGTATTAGTGCCTGCCTTGTGACCACTGTAGTTAAACACCTTAAAGCCTGTAAGTAAACTTGCCTGTAAATCAAAAAGGCAGAGAGTTTTCTCATTTCATCAAGGGTAGTTTTACTGTCTGCTGTCACCACAGCTGTCAGCAGGATGCTTAACTGCTCTAATTGTCTAAGGGCTCATTCTCTCACCCTAACTAATTGTTTAGATCTGCTAATCTGCATCCATCATCTGTGAAGGGGCTAAGGCTGTTCTCATCTTCCAGTTTATAGGAATTGGCTATAGCGAGTCTGTAACAGGATCTGCAGGGTTTCCCTACTACCCTGTTGCTTGCAGTCAGGTCAGTGATGTCCTGTGAGCTAGTGAGGATGAGGAGCATAAAATCTGTAGGAGTCAGTAAATCACAGCAGCCGCCCAAAGGATGACATAACAAGAAATAACTGCACAGTGAACTGCTATGGCCCTGTAATGTTGAACCCAACTAGGGATGGATAGAAACACTATGTCAAAACTTTAAATTACCGAGCCCTTAGATAGATCTCACTGTATTTGCAATGGTGTGTTCTTTGTTTGTGTTAGGTATGAAAAATTAATGATGTGAGCAGGCATTGCTTCTGTATATCAAAACCTTTTTTTAAATGATTCATTGCATTGCAAAGGACTTTCATCTCAACTTATTTATACAACTTTCATACAGTTTATAGCACTTCATTCAGTCAAATATTTATCAAAATCCATTTATTTAAAGACCCTTTTCTGCACATATTGTTTATGTATGTAATGTCATATTTTTTTGTGTCTTTTTTCCCCTTTTTTTTGTTTCAGTACCCCTGGAATGAAGGCTTGGGAGTCCTTAGGATTTTCTGGTCATTCACTAAAAATTTCCCTTGAGTAAGCCAAATACTTGTTGGAATTTATATTGAACTGAAATAATTTGAACTCTGTAAGCAGAATTCTGGCTTAAGTGAGGACCATCCCCCAGTCAGCAAATCCCAGGTTGCATCTATTACCAGTCACAAGTTACCAGCTGCTGATCCTGCACTGGTCTACCTAAAGTCTTGGCCAAATCACAGAAAATTATCTTTGTGACTGTAAATTAGTGTCAAGATTTATTTACATCTTACTTCATATATTTCAGTCTGCCTAAATTTTAATTCTGGTTCATCACATAGGCGTGTAACAAAGCTGGCATGCTGGCATCATGAAATTAATTGTAAATGTTTGCTCTGGTTACTTGTCAAGTAACCTCTTTTTCCTTGTTTTACTTTTCTCTTTCGGACAATGTTTTCTGCTCTTTCTTGTCCTTGTTGCCTTCTTTCCCCTAGGCCAGATGCCACAGCTGCCTTGAGTGCCTGACTGAGGACGCTAAGCCAAGCTGGGGAAGCCACGTGAAGTCAAGCAGCAGCACAGCCCTGCTGCTGGCCACAGACATGCTAGTTACCACCTACAGGGATGGAAAGGCTCTCACCAGGCTAAGGAAACACATGAATGTTATTTAAGGTCTTTGGCCTTTGACACTCTCTAGTTCTTCCAATTAAATACGTGCAAGAACTCAGGCATAACTGCAAGATACTTGTCATATCTGACACTTTCCTTCTACAATCTACTTCCTTACAGCAGCTGGAAACTGCTCCAAGGGGTTTTCAATTTAGTTTGTGCAGATATGTTGAGTCCTATGTGGAGGGCACGCTAAAAGAGCATAAAACCCAGTACAGATGGGTTTCTCAGAAGGATTAAATATTAATTGGAAAGAAAGATGGAACATGGGAAGGAAGGAACATTCTGGTTCAGAAATGGGCAATGTAAATGCTTAAACATCATAAATGTTAAAAATTAAGGGCACTTCTTTAAAGTATGTAATTTAGTAGATTCTTCTGTTGATGACTAAACCAGGTAGGGTTTGCTACATTTGCTTAAGTGAAAAAGACACCATAGGGTAAATGAGGTCCTAATCTCAGCTTTTCAGCTAAGTTTCTGAATTGTGATGGGATGACTTTTGCCCTAAGAGATTAACTGAATTGGTCTCACACAGGAAATCTATGGCAGAGCCAGGAAGCAACTTTACTGCAGAGCTTTACTTCTACGACAGGACCCCATAAAATCAGTAGCCATGATAGCCAGGAGATGACTTGCTCTCTCCCACGTTCACTGTTTCTCTGTAGACTTTTATTTTCAGGGGAAGTGATTACAGAAAACTCTATAAGACCTCATTCCTCATTTTATAAATGTTCAAATCTTAATAAGGGCACAATTATGAGAAAAGAGGTTTTAAATGAACCAAGTCTGTGCCAAGTAGATGAAGGAATCTTTGAAGTGATCCCACCTTTGATTTATGTACTGGCTAAACCTTGAGTTTCAATCTAGATTTCCTCAGCAGATCTCTTAAATCAAAAGTTTCATTGCACTGCTGTTCAGAAATTAATCTGACTGTGAGACTAAGGGGGAAAATATTGTACCGCAGAACAGTAAACTGCTGTAACTCTGAAGTTAAACTGAAACTAAAGAAAAACATGCTTTGCCTTATTAGTGTGATAGGGCTTTAGCCAGCCCACAACTTCCCCCTGACTCTTGGCCTGCACCCTTTTTCTCAGGGAGGTTTCTGATTTTGGCTAAAAGTTTACAGAAATAAGCCCTCTCTTCATGGCTGGAATCACAGGCTCCAATCAGCCTAACGTAAGGACAGAGCAGTATTTTTTGATTGAACTTATCCAAATATTATTGGTATATTATGTTTCATAATTACTTTGGATCTTTCTTCTTCTTACCATGGAAATATATTTTGGCTCTAGAGTCACACAGTCCTGACACCTCAGATGTAATGATTCTTACAGAGCCATGAGGTGGTTGTTGGTCTCGTTTTTTTATGAACCCAGTTTAGCAGAGCATTTAACAAGTGTTAAAACTCATCCCCCTTCAGCAAAATGCTCTGGGTAAGCTGTGCTTGACCTCAGGGCAGCAAGCCTAGGTCTGAGGGCTGACACCTAATGAGCTCTTTTTGAGCCTCTATAATTGCACAGTTTCTGGAAAGCAAGAGAGTTGTGTTTGAGTTTGTCTGGCAGAGGAAGGACCAGAGCCCCAGCCTTTCCCTCCCGGGAGAGGGCCCTTACCACGAGGGCATGTGAAGCAAGATCAGTGCTATTTGGAGAACAGGTCAAAAAGACCATTAGAGGACTGACCTACATTCCTAAATCTAGTCAAAACTTCTAAACCTTGAATCTTTGGCATGCTCAGACAAGATACAGAGAAGATTTCAGACACAATCTGTTTCAGGGCCCTCAGCGTGTTGTGGGTGTCTGCAGCTCTTCACATTTATGAAACCTATTTTCCTGTCTTTGCTCTCTGAAATCTTTTCCCAGAGCTGGGCTTTGCAGTCCCTTGCTGGATCTGATGCTCTGGTACCTAAGGTCCCTGGGAGAAAAACGATGTTAACTACATTTGCAAGCTAGTCACTCACTGGGTTGAATGTAAACACATAGAAAATGAAGATTTGTACAATTCAGTAAGCAGATAAAGACACTTTAAGTTAGCTTTTGAAATTTCTCTAGTGATACAGCAAGCAATAAGTCTTGCAATTGCTTTTAACAGTTTCCTGCACCAGTCTTGACACCTATAGTAAATGGACAGAAATTTCATAGTACATGTGAATAGATCATCACTTGCCATCAATTCTGACCAGTAGAGGGTTCAAAAAATTCATTGTGAAATAAAGAAGCCTGTATTTAAGAATTAGAAAAAACAACTTGCTTCTATCAGATCCAAGGTCAGCTGAGGGAAGACACAGGATTATTTCTGGGACAATCAAAGTAAAGAGGTGTAGGCAGAAGAAAGGTGGGTGAGTGCAAAGAGGAAGGGCCTCTGTAGGAAGTGACCAGGCATGTTTCTGCTGCTGAATTTGGCTTGAGTGCTGGCTGCTCTCCCTGAAAGAGAGGGAATGGGAAGAAATAGCAGAAAAGGAAAGGAATCAGCAGGGGCAGGCAACCTTCACAAAACATGACTGAATATTGCAGATGTGCAGCCTTTGATCAGAAGTCAAACTGTAGAAACATTTTTTGCCATCTCCTTATGGGAATAAATGTTGAAGATGTCAAAAGAGCATAGTAACCTCTCTGGAGCATGTTATTGCACCAGAAAGAGGAGTCTGACTCCTCTGTTTTATTAAATTCTGCTTTCCTATGAGCAGAATGTCTCTTAGGATTCCTTGATGCTGTTTCTCTTAGGATTGTATAAATGCAGTCATATTTCTTTCCAAGTCTTCTCATATACCACCTGCTGCCTTCCAAACTGGTCACTGTCCTCAGTTGTTTTTCCTGTGGGAGAAACTATATAAGAAGAATGAAGCACATAAGAAAAAATGAAAAATTTGGGAGACATGATGGCTGGGACAGTTGTGAGATACGAAGTTCTGAAGGCTGGTGGTTGTTTTACATGCAGGACCCCTTTGTGCAGTGCCTTCAGTCAGCATTGCATGCTGTTTGCATGCTTTTGATGTTACATGTATTGCTGAGATGAGTGAGGGCTGTCACACAATGTTTATTCATTCTTAACTTATAAGTGCCTGGATATAAGTTTTCATGACAAATTAGAACATGTTTGAATTACATAAACCCATTTTATCCTTTAGAATGCATTTCCAGGAGCAGCAAGTACATTGGTTAGAGAAACATTTTAGTGGCTTTCTTTTCTCATGTGCAAATCTAGTGTTATTAATTGTAATATATTTAAAAGGCACAGGGGAGTAGAGGAGCACCTCACATGAATTAGCCTGCAATGTCTGTGGGAGCTGTAGGCTCCAGTTGCCATTGTGGGTCTGATGATGGAGATGGCTGCTACATGAGGAGTCAGGAAAAACTGTCTCACATATGAAAAACATGAGAAATTTTGAAGTGATTTTGCCACAACTCAGTTTAAAACTAAAGGAGTTGAAACTCAAGAAGTCTTAATGCTCTTGCCACCAACAGAGTGATTGCCATATTGAAGTAGTATGTTCCCTGGTGGCTGCAGGAAAGAAAAGGAGAGGAGCTGACCGGGCTTTTGCTTTTCTGTAGGTGTGCCTTGACAGCATTCGTAGTCTTGCTCATGGATCAGCAACACGGTGGTTCTAGAGAACTCTGGTGAGAACTCCTTTCCTTGGCAGTTCCGATATCTGGAGGGTGGTGAGGCACTGGA
>WBNQ01061381.1:0-15476 GCA_013401375.1 Spizella passerina
AGGGGCTGGGCTGGGAGGTTGCAGTGGGGATATTTGGGTCCCCTCTCCTGGGGAGTGTTTAAGCCCATCCCTGAGTCTGATTGCTGGGAGTATGTTTTTCTTGTCACCCAGTCAAAGCTGAATTTTCAGGGAGAGTTATTCACAGTAGTTCTTAAGGGTATCCATCATCCCTGGCCCCTCACATCTTCCTAGTTAAACAAAATCCTGCTTCTTAAACAGAAGCTGAACACCTTTCTTCTGGGGCATGAACAGCAGAGAAACCTCCTTGTTTCCTCAGCCTGCATTATTGGAAGTGTCAGGACAAACATGTCCCCAGGGATTTCTGGAAGGGGAGTGAGAAGAAAGTGCTGTTTTTGCTACTGCTGCCTGCAGGGACCAGATGCAGAGCGGGTGGAGCAGAGTACAGTTATATGTGAGGATGTGGAGAGGAGGGGTGAACTGCAGTTCCTGAATCCAGCAAACTGGCAGCTGGTTAAGAGAAAATGTGTAGCAGGAGCTGACTGGTGAGAAAGGCAAGCAAAGCTTTTAATTTTGCTTTTTGCCCCATGGTACTCAGGAGCCTGAACTTAGTGACTTAGTCCCTCCGTGCATCCTATCCTGCCTGCAAAGTGCTGCCCTCTCTCACCAGTTTGTTTAAGGACCACAGAGGCTCCTGGTTAGGTTTTGTGTTAAGTGCTGATAAGGCTGCAGGCTAGAGAGTTTTCCACTGAGAAACTGTGTCCTCCTTGAGTCTAGATAGAAGTGGAAGGTCAAGCTGAGCTGTGGCAAGCTGGCAGAGCAGCTTTGTCCCTGTTTTATGTCAGCACTGAAATGGTGATTGCTCCTTAGAACAGAGTTAAAGGACAGTCACATCCTTTGAGAAGTGCTTCTGGGAGTATGGCACAGTGCCCCACTCCTGTCCCTTGTGTACCCTGGGCTTTCAGCAGCAGAGTTACATTCACACCTGAACCCAGCTGTCTTTGTCTTGTCTCTTCAGGTGATCTGTAAAGACTGGAGCAACCTTGCAGGAAAGAACTATATCATCCTGAATATGTCGGATAACATTGACTGTGTAAGTCAGTCCAGACAGATTTCATGGCACGGGGGCAATGGTGTTTAGGAAAGTGAAGACAGGCACAGCTCCTCCTGTCTGCTTTCACCACAAAACATTTTAAAAGCATGAAATCTCAACATATAGAGGCTGTGAAGAGAAGGGGAGGACAGAAATATTTCTGTTCCCCAAAAGGGAAAAAGAGTGGGTGGAGGGAGATGATTTTGCTCCAAGTCTAGCACATGTCAGTTCCATATTGGATTTTTTACTAACTTCTGGCTGCTAGTCTGTGCCAGTCAGTACCTGGATTGTCATGAGACATGAGAACTTTTAACATTGCACCTCTTACAGGATTGAATGCAGTTCTCCTTCCTTCTCTTCCTTTTCCTCCCATTCCTTCCAGCATATAGTAACAATCCTCTGATAGCTCAGAGGAATAGGGACTCCCATTTGAACTGTGCATGGATAAGTATCAAGCAGTTATCACTAAATCTTCCTTAAGGGTCTCTTCTCCCAACCCTATTATCTTGTGTGTTATCTGTGTCTGTTAACCAGCCATGCTCTGCTAATCCAATGCCTGTCCATCCATCCTCATAAAGCTGCAGTTAATTCATGACCCCAGAATCCTTTGTGAATCCCTGATAAAAGGGCTTGTTCACTTCTGCTGGGCCTTTTATCAGGCACTTAAAAACAAGTTGTGAAAGGCCTAGGGTCAAGGTGCCTTTCATAATTCTAAGAAATTATTAAAAGCCTGACAACCTGAGACTAAAATGTTTCATTGAGGAATTGTGTTCTGGCCTCGCGCATCTGCACTCCTGCTGTGGGCAGAGCCAGCTGGTGCTTTTACTGCAGGGTTGCTCCCTGGCACTGACCTCTTGCCACTACTGGTGAGTTCTTGGTTGGTTTGTTTTGCTTTTTTTTGAAGGTGACCTTTTTGGGGACAGGGAAAATGGGGAAATTCCTATACACAGTAAAGCATGCCGATTGCTCTAAGAATAGATGAAAAGTCAGTCTTTCTCCTCCTCATTTAGGCAAACCAGTGCAGAGGGCTTTAAGTATCTCTGCTATGGTTCACAATTGTAATGCAGAAAAGGAGTCCTTGAAAACCAGAGTCCTTCTGCCCTGTTTCCTTCATGCCCCCATAACTCTCTCTCCCATCTCTGTGGACTTCAAATGCTAATTAATTTTGTAATATGTAGTAAGTTCCTTTCTGTGGTCACTTGTGTTGTTTAAACCTCTGTAAGGGGAAGAACTGAAAAGCAGATGTGCAGATGTCTCTTGATCAAATTATGTCTTTGCTGTTGAATTCTCAGTTCTGCCTTGCTGGAGGAAGATGGTGCCCTGGGATAGGCAGGACTGAGCTGTTTTTCTACTTGATTTCATGTTTCAAAACATATTTCCCAGTGAATGATTTGTGCTGTACTACCCCTTATTCAAAGGGACATTTGTCGACATACATATTTAACATGAGCATCTCATCATTCCCTGCCTCCCATTACCACTCTGCATGAGTGAAGCTGGAATCAAGCTCTTCATCTTTCCACTGGAGTTGATGCAGTTTGTTTCCTACCCTTGGTAATTTGCTCAGTTTGTGTACCTCACCTCTTTTGTGTTTTGGTGTCTTTATGAGAACTCCGTGGTGTTTAGGTTTCTGGGGTTTTGAGGGAGAATCTGTGTTGCAAGTGCTGTAGTTTAAATTAGTATCAGTGGGTATTCCTCACATATTTCAATGTTTTGGTGCCATGATCTGGTGTGTATTGAGTGCCACTGAAAAGCTGAGGGACAAGGAGGGTGCTTAGCTCCTTCCAGAAGGTTGCACTTTGAGCTTCAATACACTTCATAGCACCAGGCTTTTACCTGCTGCAGGAATCATATCTGTATTTCTGGGTTAGGCTGGAAGCCTGTTTGTCTTCCCAGTGGGCTCTAGGTAAGGGAATCACTTCATTCTCACTCTGGGCAAATCTCTCACTCAACATACCTGGATAATTTACCCAAGTGAGGACTGCAGGATCTGACCCAGCAGTGGTACCTGGCTATGCACTGGGAAGTGACCTCTACCTTGGTGCATTCAGGCTCCTTCACTGCTCCCTCCTCTCCACCATGGAGAATTGATCAGTGCTCTGCAACCTCTGCTTTCCCCATCAGCAGAAACCTCTCGCTTCTGTCCTCCTGCTCCTGGCTCAGCTGCTCCCCTTTCCTCTGCATGCCCCAAAAGAGAGCCTCGGACTGGCAGTGGGACCATGGGCTGGAGCTGCAGCTGACCATTGTGGTGCTGCGTCACAGTGTTGCTTCCTCACACAGCTCCTCCTGCCTCCCCATACCAAAATCCATCATTTCATGAGAGGAGGCACTGCCAGGCTCTTGTGATTCAGGCTCCAGTCATCAATGTCTTCTCCAATTAGGCCATTTTTGGCACAGGCCTGTGCCTGCCCTGAGCGCTTCAAATTGCCATGGCAACAAGAACTCTCCATTTTATTAATCATCTGTGTGGCCTTCAGGTTGGCATGGCAACTGGAGATGAGAATAGAAACACAGGAGTGAGAAAGCAGCAAAGGCGCCTGCTGAGGGATGGCTGGAGCACGTCAGGCTGAGCGGCACCCCCTGACCCAGCGCTGGCTGTGGCCAGGAGCCTGGCTGCTTCCTTCTCACCTTGCACCATCATGTTGCTTCAGGATCCCTGTGTGCCAGGAGAGCTTGGTGTGGGGCATTTGGCAGCCACAGGAGCTGAGGAGGAAGGTTGGTGCATCAGGAGGTGTTTGTGGCTTCAGCTGGGGCACTGTGCAGCAGAATGTTGCACCAGGTTTATCACTGCTGGCTTTGGGGCACGTGTGAGGTCTCAGCTGTACCAGCCCTGCAGTGCTACAGCTGCCTTGACCCTACCATGCACTCACCAAGGTTCCTTTCCTGTGGCAGGAGGAGTTTCGGTTGGAGAGGGGTCCCCAGCTGCTGGCACTGGTGGAGGATGCCTTCTCCAGGCAGGCAGAGGGGCTGCAGGACCGCTGGCTCATCTCTCTGAGCAAACCCAGTGAGAATGACAAGCACTTGCTAATGACACTGGCAGGGGAACAGGGTAAGTGCTGGCAGCAGGAGCCTTCCTGTGATGGGGAGTGTGTTTAAATGGAGGTACACAGCCATGTTGGAAGGAGATTTTGCTTTCCAATCCATTTCAATCCTGTCAATTCTCAGTGTTCACTGGACTTGAGAGATGGAGAGGGACTGAGGACATCTTTCTTCACATCTGCTTTCTGGGTTGTCCCTCACTGCTTGCACAAAGCACTGCACTTTGCACTTCTGCACATTGCCTTCAGCTTTGCTGCCTCCCTCGTTTGCATTTCCCTGAGCATCTGTCAGGTTTCTCCTTATGTACTCCCCATCACGGCAGGATATGACAGCCTGCTCTTGGTTCACTTCCTAACCTATCAATTCTGAAGTCCTGTCTGAACTAGGATGGTCCTCACAGTGCCCTCCTTCATCCCCAAAGAAACAAAAGCTGACAGTGACACGGGCTGAACTGGAACATTTTGCCATGTCTTTATTCCCATTTTGGTACAGGGGTCCTTTTCCTGCCTGCTTACTGACAGATGTTTCTAATGTTGACATTATGGCCTCTGTGACCTTTGTGAACCTGTCTGCATGAGTTTTTGAGTGCTGCTGCTTGCTCCCAGAGCAGACACGGATCCTGAGAGCTTCTGTGGTGGTGGGGAGGGTACCTAGGTTGCTCTGCTATCAGTTCATCCCTGAATTTTTTTACTCTTTTAAAGAGTATTTGGAGGTACCCTTGTCTGTGATCCTGTGTTCTTTCAGCCTCCTGACATAAAACACCAATGAATAAAACCGCGTGTTTCCCTGCCTCCATCCTGTTGGGGATTTTATACTGATGAATACATCTGACTGAGTAACCTGAGCTGAGAGCAGCACTGATCTCTTCCTCTACTTTACAGGTGTTATCCCTACAAAAGATGTTCTCATGGCACTGGGGGATGTCAAGAGGAGCTTAGCTGAGGTAAGAGCCTGTCTGCCTGCATCCGTTTGTTAAGACCAGTTATACAATTAAAATAAGCAACTTGAAAACTGGGAGCATATCTCAGTCTAACCAAGTGCTGAACCCAGAGCAGGCAAACAGATGAGTCAGATGCTTGGCAAACTCCCTTCTCCCCTTACTGGTAGTAGCCAGGCCATCAAATTTCTGCTCTTTTTAAGAGAGTAACTATGGGTTATTCCCTTCCTGCTTTTCTGGCTTGGTTGTGAGACTGTTTTTCACACATTCATTTTGTTGGGATTCTCAGTGTCACCCCTTCCATACTATTGTCCAAAGCAGTGTGGGTGCTGCAGACCCCCACA
Source organism: Spizella passerina (assembly GCA_013401375.1). Lineage (NCBI taxonomy): Eukaryota > Metazoa > Chordata > Aves > Passeriformes > Passerellidae > Spizella > Spizella passerina. The sequence continues at coordinate 5,372 of WBNQ01061381.1, forward strand.
TTTGGCCCTGCTCACCCTCCAGTTGTTTTACACTCATTGGCTTCTCTTGACATGTTCACACACCTTCTACAATTCCAGGGTCTGCATTTCACTCCTGAAACAACTGCCTCCACAAGGGCAGGCAGAGGACCTGGGTCAATGAATGCCAGACTCCTCTGCCACCTTCCTCACATATTCCCTTCTAACTCTGGGCAGCTTGGAAGAGAATAGAGATGAGGACAAATCAGTCCCATGATCTCTGGTTTTGCCCCTTTGTCCTACAGGGTATGTCAGCACTGAGAACCTGATTCTGCTTGAGTTTTTAGTGCCAGCCACTGGATTAATTTTGCTGATTTTAGCAGCAGGATTGAGCCACTGTCTTGCTGGCTGTCTGCTCTGAGGTTTTTCCCTGACCTAACAAACTGGTGCAGTTAGACAAAGCATATTAACTGCTCAGTGGTGTATTGATTGGCTTACATCAGAGAAAGTGCAAAAAGCAAACCCTGTAGAAATTGTGTGACTGAAGTATCAGCAGTTAGAACCGTCCAGAAAGAAGGATTTGTGTGGATGCAAGGTTTAACTTTGCAACTGTGGCCCTGTGTTAATGTGAGTTCTACTAGGGCCTCCTTGCCCCATGCCTCTGGCTCTCTGGCTCTGTCAGTAATGAAACTCTGCTCACAGTGCTGCCCTTGCACCAGCATGAGATTGCAAGGAGGAGGGAGGATATTCTCTTACCTGTCACATTTACTACTGAATTGATACATAACCTGTTTCAAATCTGCCAAGTCTCTGGGACCAAAGCTGGGCTGTTTGCTGACAGCCACAGAGGGCCAGTTTCTAGGGCAGCTATTCCTAAGCTTTTAGGCTCAGCGGGCAGCTGTCCACTTTCAAGAACTTGTAAAGACCACCATGCCCTCTTGGGACCTAGCTTTATAGAAATCTATTTATTAGGGTTACATTCTCTGCCAAGCAATTACTAAAGCCTCAGCACCCATCAGTGGCCCGTAGTTTGTCTTGGGGACTTTCAATCTTGGACAGTTTCTCCCATGAAAGCCTCCTACACAAAGGTGTGATATCTGTATGCAGAAGAGCAAAATAAAATTGTGCCTACTGTCATTTGCTGATGCATCAGCTTTCATAGAAAATGGTGTTATATGTAGTTATGAGCTTTCTAGTGATGTAAGATGGTGTATAACCTGAGTGTCCAACCCTTGCTTTTAGTTCCTCTGCCTACATTTGTGGTCCTGTATATGGACCCTGGAAAGGGTCTGAACAGGATTCTATCTGCCTGCAGGACTTTTAGTGTACTGCTTCCTTCCTTCCTTCCAGATTGGTATCCAGAACTACTCAACCACCACGAGCTGCCAGTCGCACCCTAACCAGACGCGCAGTGATTATGGGAAGCTCTTTGTGGTGTTGGTGATCATCGGCTCCATCTGCGCCATCATCATCGTCCTGGGGCTCATCTACAACTGCTGGCAGAGACGCCTGCCCAAGATGAAGAACATGGTGAGCACGGGATGGGTGGAGAAGGTGGCCAGACTCTTAGCCCTTGGGATGGAGGAGATTGGGAAGTTAAGAGGGCAATTGTTTTCCCCTGTCCAATTATGGGACATAACTGGATACACTGCTGGAGCAGCAGTGGAGTTCATTCAGGTGTAAGAGAGATGCAAATGTGCTTAGGACAGCTCATTTCCACTCTGAGGGTTGGGCTGGGAATAAATCTACCTCTTCCCACTGACTCCACAAAGGTCTCAGTGACCCTCACAGCCTGGTGTGATTGTGCTTCTCAGCAGCATTAAGAGCTGTCCCCCTTTGTCTCCCTTTGTGTCCTCTCGTCCCTGGCAGTCCCACGGCGAGGAGCTGCGCTTTGTTGAGAATGGCTGCCATGACAACCCCACCCTGGACGTGGCCAGTGACAGCCAGTCGGAAATGCAGGAGAAGAAGCCGAGCGTGAATGGGGGGAACACCATCAATGGCCCCGACAGCTGGGATGTCCTGATCAATAAGCAGGCGAGCGAGGATGTGGATGTGTTTGAGGAAGACACGCATCTTTAGAAAAAGAAAGGAGGGAACCGCCCTCTTAAACACACTTGTTTTTCTCCTATCTTGACTGATGGACCATGGGATCAGGTGGCTTCTCAGGAACTTCATAAAACCTTTGAACGAGTCTTTGGGCAAGTTTTCCCTATGGAAGTCCTGAGCCTGCATCTGAGGCTTGGAGCCAGGAGGATCACGGAACAGAGGGAAGCGGGAGGGGTGGGTTTATAGATCTCTGTGTGTGTGTTCCTATCAGTAGCACCAATGCTTTCATCACCTTTAAATGCACTTACTGTAGCTCTGTGGTAGTGGCTGAGACTGTCTGGATTGGAGAAACAAGCTGGTGGGGCTGCCTACCACCAAGAGTCCGGATTTGGGGAGTAAATTCACTTTCCAAATACTGACCTTGAGACCACATTCAGTCCATGCAGGTGCAGTAAAACCTGTGCATTCTGGATGGAGGGGAGCCAAGATTCTGTCAATGTTCTGGACAGAGTTTGCATTCCCCATGTGAAAAACAGGTTTTTTAGTGCTCTAGCATTCAGCTACTAATTGTATGAGAGCTGATGTTTACATTTGGGGAAAACACCCCTCCCACCACTCCCTGCTGTCATCTCATTTCCCCCCTGGTACCACTAACAGTCCCACTCCTTTTTTCAGCTCCACAACTCCAAGCTGAGCTTGCAAAGTTTGAGCACTTTACCCTTGCTTGACTGATTGCAGAGAATTCAGTGCCATGGTGCAGCATTTTAGATGGAAATGTGCTTTAGGTTGGAGCGTTGCTCAAAAATGGTGTTTACATGCCTCTTTCACAATAGCCTGGGAAATCAGCAGGAAAATATCCCTTTTCTTGTGTAAGTTTTAAACTGGCTGGCCTTTTCCACTCGAGTTCTATTTTACAGGTTAGTTTCGTTTCAGTTGGTCATTTTGCAGTAAATATAAAGACTATGTGAAACTTTTAAAATAGGGAAACAAGTAATGTTCTTATCCTTTTGTTTCAATTTCAGCATCTTGCCTTGAGGGAAGGGTGGAAGTATTTAATACCCCACAGGTATAAATCGGGGTAACATCTTTAAAATTACTGCATTTAAACAATGTAAGAGCCAGTTCTAATGAGATGAGAATCGGATGTAAGAGCTCCCCAATGAATGTTTCTCAGGCATGCCTCAGGCAACTTTGAGGCTCCAGTTCCCTGAAGATGTGTGCTGAAGGCACGTGAATATGTGTAATTGTTCTCTGAGCCCTGCCTAAACTCCTGTCAAGCCTGAAATCCCAGAACATTTGTTTCTTCTGTCAGTGAGGGACTGAGGGACTTGCTTCGGTCAGAGGCAGTACTTCTCTCCCTAGTGGTGGTGATCTGCATGCTTGCTTCCTGTGAGATGCAGCTTCACACTTGGTCTTGAAGGGAACCTTTGTACACAGAGGCCCCAGATGTGCAGCCTGTAAATCTGTCACTGTAGGTATAGAGACCTCTAGCATGTTCCCCCCGGTGGGTGTGCCTGAAGTCAAGGTGCCAGAGTCTGTTGTTGAGTTTGTGTAGCGCTTTGCATGCAAACTGAATCACAGATCACCTCGATGGAGGACCACTCTGATACCAGTTTATTAAGGATTCAAGAAAGGTGATAACCTTTGGTTTCCTATCCAGATTCCAATTTTCAGTGGTTTTAGCCTGCCTCCATATCTTTCCTGGTGTTATGTAGGACACAGTGATCATCAGCTCCTTTTGTACCTTGGTAGGGTTGCAGAGATGCTCAGAGTTCCTTCTCCTGCCCCAGCAGTTGGTAGTGGGGGACAGTCCATGGATGCAGACAGCCATACATGGCCCTCTCTGACCACCCCTCCCTGGGTGGCTCCTGCTGAGTTTAATGGGTCTGTGCAGTAAAACTGCACAAGACCATTGGCTGTGTTGAAGGCACTTTGGGGCTCAAAGGATTAAATACAAATTGTTGTTATGGTGAGTAAATTAAAGCATGGAGTTAAAATTTGAGGTTTTATAGCACTTAGCATAATGGGCCTGGCATGCCCGTGGCCTTTAGGCAGCTGCACCGTGTAAATCTTTCCAAGTCCAATAATCCTCATCAAATATGTTTTGAATGCCCAGTGGCTGTTAAAAAGATAATGCCACCAATCAGATGTGAATCATTTCACCCACAAATGGCTTCCTTGGTGCATATCCCTGCTAAGAGCTACTTTGCTGCCCTGTTTTCTCTCCACTATCCTAATTCAGAGAAACAACAAGGCACTGATAAAGCAATGCTTCTGGCTGGGCTCAGCGCCTCCCAATCTCGTGTAAAGTCTTCAAACTTTAAAGAAACCAAGGGGCTATATGGGTTCAATAATCAGCTAGCAAGTTCTCCTAATTTGCTCTTCTGGCCTCTCATGGCCTGGAGGATTTTCCAGAGATGCTCTTCTCTGTCTGGAGTATCCAGGTAATCTGAGAGACACTTTAAGGGTGGCTGTTGAGGCTGAGGACACTTTTCTGCTGTCTCTTACAGGGTGCACCTGGCTGTATGATCCCAGTTTAGCTTCAGAAATCTACTGGTTGATAGAATTTCACTTTAGTCTGGTGGTACTTTTTATCCTCTTACAGTTTGTTTTTTCTCTGTATCATTTTTTGCACTAGGCTGATCTTGTCAAGTCGATTGCACTGTTGTCCCTCTCCTGCCAGCCCTGCAGAGATGGGTCATCTCCAGGGACCTGCAGGCTGGGAAGCACTGTAGAGAGGCTGTTGGTAGCCCACTTAACTCTGTCCAGTGCTTGCATTTCCAGCTCTGCACAGGGAGGATGTAAAGAGGAAGAAAACCTTTGTCTTAGCATTTGTAACAGGAAGCTTTTCTATCACCCTAATGTAGTTAAACTTCTTTTTAATAAAAACTATGAAAGCTGGACTTCTCAGAGCAGTGTGCCAGGTGACAGAGCAGATGGAGGAGAAAAAGCAATTCCTGGAAAACTTACTTGGACATCGCCATAATTCCATCTACCAAATGTTTGGTCGCACTGACACCTGGTGGCGGTTGGGATTGGAAGCAAAAAATTAAAAAAAAAAAAGAAAAAAAAAAAGAGAACTTTTCTCTTAGCTTTGGGTATTTGTTTCCTGTGACTTGCCTAGGATAACCTGCTTTATTCACGACGGGCTGCAGGACTCGACTGTGAGCAGAGAGGCTTGTACCAGGCATGTCAAGGATGGTTTGTGTGAGGCCATCCTTGTCTGCACAGTAGTGAGATGGGACATTCCCTGGAGTCACCGGTATAGAGGCCCTGGGTAGCGACACAGGGTTTCATCTCCATCTTCCTGCTTTGTCTGCCACTTGCTCCCTCTGCTCCTTGGGACTACAGCTAGAATGCAGAGACTGCCCTGGAATGGAGGTGGTTCTTCAGAGAGAGCATCAGGTGCTGTTGTGAGGAGTGCAGTGCCTCGGGGAGCACCGGCGATAGCATCGTCTGGATGCACGGCCAAGAACAGAGTGGCTCTCCGTCTCTGGGGGATCACGGCCAGCTGGGATCTGGGGTGGCCAAGCTGCAGATTACTCCAGGGTGTCACCCAGAGATCTGGAACTGTGCCTGTAACATGGAGTCTAACATGTCCTGGGACTTTGCATCCTGCACCCGCCTTGGGGTATGTAGAGTGGAAAGAAACAATGAGGAGTGACCCAGTAATTGTGCTGTGAAGGATGTAATGCAGCTTGAGGATACAGTTCAAGAGACACTTTAAGGATCCCTCTGGCAGAGGATATGGTGTGAAATGAAGGAACATTATCCTAAGGACTATTGCAGCATTACCTTAGAGCATTGCAGCAGGGTCCCACTGCAGCCACTGCCATCAGCAACTTGTCTGTTCCCATCTGCCTTTGCAGCCATGCAGGAGCACATCTGTCCTTCTCAGCAGGTTTGGGACAGCTCCAACAGTCAGACACAACAAGCACCTTCATCTGTGCTGGCTCATGAGAGCCTCATGGGCCCATCTAAGCTGACAGCCAGGCTTTGAGCCATTCTCAACACCTTCATTCCTGCTGGACACAAACTGCAAGCCCTGGCCGCTGCTCAGGATTGCTGCGGAGAACACTTAGAAACACTTGTGTCTGGCCCTGGAAATAGCAGGGTTGTGGTTTTGTTTTCTTTGCAATAAAACACACCTTCTGGGTGTCTGAACACTGACCTGAGTGCAGTGCTTTGCTTGGTTAGATCTGCCTGAATTCATGTCTGCATCTTGTAATGTAGTACTGGCCAGGGTTTCTCTGCCAGGATGGGGGTCAGCCTGACCTCCCTTACCCACAGAACACTCCTTAATTCACAGATTCCTGTGGAAGCCCTGAGCCTTGCCAGGTGCCCAGGCTGTGGAAACAGGCTTCCTCCATGGAGTATTCTTCCCCTCCAGTACCCACAGGACCAGCCCAGGACACCTTTCCTGCTAGAGTGGCTTAGCACAAGCCTCTGTTCCAGAGCAGAGTCCTGCCTGTGTGCCCTGTGCCACGTGTGTCCCATGCCATTCTCCACCATCCCACACCTGCTCCACACCTGGACCCCTACAGAATCACAGAATTATCATCCTGGAGATGATAATTGGATGAGATGATGAGATCATCCAGCCCAGCCCCTGCCAAGGCTGGGTCACCCAGAGCAGGTGATACAGGAACACGTCCAGGTGGGACCTGAATGTCTACTGAGACTCCACACCCTCCCTGGGCAGCTGTTCCAGGGCTCTGCCACCCTCAACCTACAGAAATTCTTTCTCATGTTGAGGTGGAACTTCTTGAGTTTTGGTTTATGGCCTTTGCTCCTTGTCCTGTCACTGGGCACCACCAAAAGGAGTCTGGCACCATCCTCTAGGCAGCTATCTTTGAATGGATTAATGAGACCCCTCTTGTCGCAAGTCATGGAGCACAGAGAGAGCTCTGCCACATGTTCCAGACCCCATCCCAACCACGTTCTGGGCCAGCTCCCTCCTCAGGCGTGTTCCAGCCCGCTTCCCCCGGTTTATGCAGGCCCGGTTCCCTTTCCCCGAGCCCCCGTTCCACCCGGTTTGTGAGGGCCGGTTCCCTTTTCCTGAGCCCCGATTCCCGTGCCTGATTTGTTCAGGGCCGGTTCCCTTTTCCCGAGCCCCGGTTCCAGCTCGGTTTGTTCAGGCCCGGTTCCCTTTTCCCGAACCCCGGTTCCAGCCCGGTGTCCCCGGTTTGTTCAGAGCCGGTTCCCTTTTCCCGAGCCCCGGTTCCCCCGGTTTGTTCATGGCCAGTTCCCCTTTCCCAAGCCCCGGTTCCCCCGGTTTGTTCATGGCCGGTTCCCTTTTCTCGAGCCCCGGTTCCCCGGTTTGTTCAGGGCCTTAAAAACAGAGGTTGCTCTTTCCCGAGCTCCGGCCCGCGGGTCCGCACGCAGCGCGGCCGGCAGTTGTTCCTCCGGGCCGCAGGGGGCGCTGCGGGAGGGGCGGCGCTGGGCCGGGCAGGCGGAGCCGCTGCCGTGTTTACAGCGCCCGCCGTGCCCGCCCCGCCGCCGCTGCCCCTCGGCCCGGCCCGGCTCCGCGGCCGCTTTTCCGTTCTCCGCGTCAATGCGGCGCCGCCGCCCCGCGGCCTGGCCCGGCCATGGACACCAGCGACTTGTTCACCAGCTGCAAGAAGGGCGACGTGAGCCGCGTGCGGTGAGCCGGGCCGGGGAGCGGGTCCCTCGCACCCGCCGCTGCTTTAACCGCCCCGGTCATCGGGGCGAGCGGGGCCGGGCCTGTCGGGGCGTGTTCACCTGAAGCTCGTCCCAGGCCCCCCCGGAGCGGCTGTCACAGTTTGTTTCTCGTATAAAAATGCCGCTTGTTTGCACCCCGAGGAGCTGGGTGTGCAGCGGGGCTTTGCCGGGGTTAGGGTGGGGTGAGGTGTGCCCGGTTCCGGCAGGTGTCTGAGTGTCACACGGTCACTGCGTGCTCCTGCGTGTGGATGCTGCCGGTGGAAGTGTCCTTGCACAAGGCTCCTCTCCAGCTGCTCTTCTTTCCTGTTGGAAATGGTGTTTGCGTTGGTAGGAAGCTGGATCCCTGGAGCGCAATTGTCATGAAAATGTTTAGACGCCTTGTGCTGTAGACTGCGGGAGTACGTCTGAGAAATATGGGATACTGAAGTTTCAGGTCAAGTTTCCTCGCTCATCTCAAAGCAGCACAGCTTAATTGCAGTGATTTTGGATCAGGAGGCAGATGGGCTTGTTGTGTGCATTGTGAATGCAAGGTTCAGAGTTTACAACAAGCTTTTCCCCTGCATCTCGTGATTTGAATCTAAAACTGTTCTTCACCCCTTTATCCTATTTGATTCTTCCATCTCTTAATGTGTGATATGCCAGATAATCAAAGCAACCCTGTTTCAAGGCGCTTGCTAGTGAAGCGTAAGTGTGCAGATAGATAAGGTTTGGAGAACCTTATTATTTGTTGTGATTGTGTTAGATTAAATCATTGGAAGCAGTAAATTCCAGGTTTACTCTAGAAGGAGGAGTCCGAGAGATGGTCTTAGAGGTTTAAGATGACCTGTATAGAAGTAGTGATGGAGAAATGGGAGTCTGAGAGTGCTGTCAGATCACTTTGACAAATTGACCACATGGGACTGAGCAGAAGGGGCTGAGTTGCTTGGTGTGTTGAATGTGTTCGGAGGAACCTGAAGTTTGAGACGACAAAGGTGAAGGGAGTGAAAGAGATGACTCTTGTGGTGGGTGATAAAAAAGCCAAACTCGAGAGTCTTTGTGAAGACTGAGAGGGACTTTTACATGTGGTTGTTGCAGTACAGGCTCTAACAAGAGCTAGGCTGTGCAGATTTGTCTGTAAGGCAAAGCCTGGCTTCTAGGGGTGTCACAGAGGGAGTGTTGGCAGCACTGGATCCAACCTAAACATGCAGGACAAGGAAGTGGCAGGATTTAAGAGCAGTCTGGAGTGACACTGATGTTGTTGTTTTTGTCAGGAAAAGCCACAAACAGGAGGGGAGTCCAGCCTTGGCTTCATAAAATTGGCCACTTATTTGTAAGCACCCAGGCTGGGAGCATTGCTGGGGAATGTGAAGGTGCTGCAGAAGTACTCAGGCTTCTTTTGAGATTGCTGCCCTCTTAGAGATCACCCTCTTTCCCCATGTGCACCCCTTAAAATTGAAGGCAGCTGCCAGACCATGCTGTAGAGCACCATTCTTTGGGTTGAAGATTTGGCTGATGTCCCTTCAGCCACAGCTGACAGTTCCCCAAGTCCAGTGCAAGGTCGTCATACATTTGGAAGTTACTGTATGAACTTGAAGTTACATCTTCTGAAAGAGGAGAATGTGACTGAGTGAGTAGCTGCATGAAGTTATAACTTTGCTCTCTCCCTTTTTTGCAGATACCTTCTTGAACAGCGAGATGTGGAAATCAATGTCCGTGATAAGTGGGACAGTACACCCCTGTGAGTGCTGCAGCCTGGAGCACTGGCTGGGCGGGGGGTAGGGCCTCAGAGCTCCTTGACTCTCTCTGCATCAGCAGCCATGAGCACTGTTACAAAATGTCTCAGGTTCTGCTTTTTTGGAGCTTTGGCTATGTAGTTCTGCTTCTCTTACCCGTGGGTGCTGTGCTAAATGTGTCTTTGTCTCCCAGTTTGACTGGGGCTTGCTGTAGTGATGCTGACAAGTGGGGTTTTGTGGCCAAATTACCTGGATTAAGCAGTCTGCTCTAGGATGAGGCTTTTCCCTCACCAAAGTCTATGGCATTCCAGCATGTCTTTTCAGGTGAAAGCTTGGCCTGGTAAAATGCCAAGTGACAGTGGGATCACAGTCTGTCCGGCAGTAGGTCATGAGGAACCCCCCTGGGAGTGCTGAGGGATGTGCTGTGAGTTCACCTCCCCACAATTCCAAAGGACATTTAGACATCTGCATTATATTTAGAGTACAGAATAACTTCCCAAAGTAAAGGTAGACTAACATTTCGCTGCTGCAATGCACATTGCAAGATTCTCCTAATTTGTAGGACAATTTGAGGTCCTTGTGAAAGAGAATCATGAAAGGCTTAGACTGTGAAAGTGAAAACAGCACTCATTGTAGTAGAACTTTGGGGGGTGGATTTTCTGTACACCCAGTGTGGGTGCTGTTCCCTCCTTTGCACAGCATGCAGC
>WBNQ01061383.1:0-16278 GCA_013401375.1 Spizella passerina
CAAAAAAAATCCCAAAAAAACCTCATCAGTGGCAACAGAAAGAAATACGGAGATGGAAATGTTCTGCTTGGTAGGGAGTACAAAACAGTAGCTGGAAACAAGCCATGGAGAGCTCCAGCAAATATGAAAGAACTGTCCCCAGTTCACCAGTAATGCCTAAGTTAATGTGGAAAGGCCATTTGCCTTGCTTTTAAAACACTGAATTTCACTTTGGTATTTTTCCTAGGCTAGGCTTGAACATGAACAGCTTTCAAAGACAATGACAAAGTACTGTTTAACATTTACAAGTATAATCAAGTATTTATTAGAGTTGAAGAATACAAATGTCAGGAATGTTTGATATTAAACTAAACTTGCTTTTAACAAGCTAGTATTCTTGTTAGATTATTAGAATATTCCTTGAAATGCTACTTTTTAAAGGTTCCTAGTCATAAGAATACATAATGGCAGATGGGGTAATCTGTAGTGATTGACATGAAAAATGAGAAGTTATAATTTACCCATACAGTTATGTAATGCCATGGTGGTATTATCTACAAGAAGAAAAAATAAACCCTAAATAATGTCAAGGGATCAGTCAGTAAGACTGCTGGTCTAATTTTTAAGCAACTGTACTTATTTAACACAGAATTATCTTAGTTTAGTAGGAGCTAAGAAATTAAAAACTACCCTCTGCCAAAATGAGTTAGTTTAGGTTAAGCCTTCTCCAAAACTTTTGATAAAATGTCTCCTCTCAGCAAAGGTTAAATTATCACATCTTAATTCCCATATTCAGCCAAAATAAGCTTCTGAACTGGTGTATTAACAAAATAAACCTTACTTTTTATTTGTACACATACAGTTAAATAATAATGAAGACTTAAAATTATATTAAGCAATTCAATATCTAGAAAACTGATTCAAAGGCAAGGATAAAAAAAGTATATTCCTGAGTACATAAAATTTTGCAATTGTATTTGCCAGCATCTCTAACCACACATTTTAATTTTATTTTATATGTTATCTTTGATTTTGTGAAGAACTTGAAAAACATTATTTAAAAACTAGGGTTTGAGATAACAACAACAATGCAAAAATCACCTTTTTTGGTGTGGACATGTTGGACTTGTCTGAACTGACGCTGTGTTTGGAAGTGGGGCTGCTGGGAACACGCTGGGGATCAGGGAGAGGACGTCCTTCCACTTCAGCTAAGATGCATTCTTGGTAGAGGGGGGACTTGAGGAAGCGAGTATAGCTATCAAACTTCATCAGGTTAAATATCTGAAATTAAACCACAATGGATAATGGGTACATATATTCCAGTAGCACACCAAGAAAATGAAGCTGCTTTGCAACAGGAAGCTCCCATAAAATTCAGGATATCAGGCTGTAAACAGCATAGGTGTGACATTGTTTAGATCTGGCTAAATACACTGTACCCATTTTAAAGTGAAATATAATTTGATCTATTCCCTTATTACAGGTTCAGAAAATAAGTTATGATTTGTGTAAACTGCAAGCTGAGATGCTGCAGAGTCTTGACAACACCATCCTATTTTACTGTGCTGATGCCATTCTGTGTGGAGCATGCAGCAAGCTGGCATGGTTTAAAATTTAAAACATTTTAAAGGTTATTACACTGGCACTGTATGTGACAACGTTAAGTTATACAGGTATGTTTTAAAGCAGCTGTGAACAAGAAAAGTTTAGTTCTAAAACACACAAGTATGATATAATCACAATATGCAAAAATACACAATGATAAAAGACACACAAAGTTAATTGCTGATGTGAGGAGAAGCTGAGAGTCCTTTAGAGCACATAAAATGTTCACAGAGTCAGAGAATCATTTAGGCTGGAAAAGACCTCTAACATCCTTAACACAGAACTGACAAGTATTAACAATAAACCACAGTCATGTGCCCAATGATAAGGAAAAAACCCATCAGTATCTCTGGATAATTCAATAATCAAGGTGCTGAAGATCTCAAAAAAGAACAGTTTACATTAAATGATCAACATTTATCTTTAACCATAGAGGAAGAAAGCAGCTCTATACCAGGCCTGGAGCAAATATCTGAGGCTGATTTAACCAAAGCTAAATTTATGAAAGTGAAAAAGAGATTTTTCTTAAATGCTAACTAACGTTTAAAGTTTTTGTTCCATTTTTGCAAATTTAAACAAAGCTAAATATATGAAAATGAAAACAAGCTTTTTCTTAAATGCTAAATAATGTTTAAAGGTTTTGTTCCATTTTTGCAAATTTGTTGTTTTAAGTGAATCCATATTTTTAGCTCTATATCTTCTCCCATGATGCAGTTCATCTGAAAAAACATTATGAATGGCTACTTCTTAGACATGACAAATTCCCCACAGGCAAAGGTAGGTAGGCACCACTCAGCAGGTTGTGGCATTCCCAAGAGTATAAAGGAAAGTCTATCACTGAGACTGAGTGGCCCATTTGCAGATGGAAACCATGCTTCAGACTGTGCAGACACACCCTTTCCCAACAGGCTTTAGCCAAAATATATCTTGCAAACAGCAAGACAGAGCAGAGAGAACTTGATCCTACAGAGTCACAGAAACCTAAATCAAACTGAATGCCAAGTTCCATGTTTTTGACTTTCCCCCCTGTACATTCCCCTTCCTGCTTAGGTGCTGCCTTTTGATGCACTGTTTTCCACATGGTAAGCTATGGAAAAATACTTCTGTATGTCCTAGCTTTGACAGTCTGCAAATTAAACATATTTAATACAGTAAAAAAATTACAACCTTCTAACTTTGCTGGACAGAGCCGTGAGAGGGTAAATAATTTACCTTGAACTGATTATCATCTGTTTCTAGCCCACACTACATCCATGATTTCCTATATTTAGAATTGTTATCATATTTACATATCTTAATGATTTCTGCTTATTGGGAAAAGGCTAGCAGATGCTAGTTCTTGTTCTTACAAATGAGAAACATATCTTTTAAAAGCATAATTTGAAATTTTCAGATAAACAAGAGTAGAAAAACTTACATCCATTATCAACTCTTCATGAAGTACATGCTGTGTTATTCTTATTTTAATATGTTCAAGCGACCTGCACTGTCCTCCATCCAGAAACACTGAAAATGCTTGTTTTTATTCAATTTACAAAAAGGAACAACCTCATAACTAGGTACTTTGGCTGCAATCACACTGCCATTACAACCTCTAACAACAAGATCATGGACAAATTTGTCAGGACATGGACAGAAAGCAACTTCTACGGGTATGCCCAAAAGGCAGTGCTTGAAAGAGAATGGCTTGAAAGCGTTTCCAAAGCACTTTCCCACACACTTCTGCCACTCCTCTGCAGCCTTACAGCAACACTCCCCATTCCCCAGCACCACACTCATCCAAAAACCACCACAGAGCAGCACCCACTCTGTGCTCGGTGCTCAAATCTAAAAAATCTTGTGAAAGACCACAAATGCAGAGCTTTCACTTTATTAAGGTTGTGTCACCACCATGAGCTGAACTTTGTGGGTGTGTTGCAGTAACTACACAACCCACAGCTGTGTGTTATCACATGGTGCCATCCACCAAGACCACAAGCCGGCCTGCAGAAGCACTCCCTGAAACCAAGGAATGGAGGGCCACCAAGCAGCTGATTGCCCAGCCCTGCCCTCAGCCAGGCAGCACACCACAGCACCTCAGCCAGGCTCCAAGGCCATGTCCTGCAGCAGAAGGAGCTCTCACCCTGCCTCACTTCATTTTTCAGTGAAATGATTGGGTCTGACTGAGGGGTCTCAGAATTTGACATAAGAGGTCAGGTACAGAGAGGCCATGTGGTTGGGACTGGACCCACAGCAGGACTTCCCATGAGCATTTCTCCCCCATTATGAGCCCTCCTACCAAGGATACAGCATTTTCAAAGGGCAAAATCTGCATCAACCCTGTCACCTGACTCATCAGGACACGTGTACTCTGCCAAACACATGGGAGAGGATAAGGAGGAATTCAGGCACAGTCTCCACAACACCAGGATGACAAATGCATGAAAAAATGTCTGGGAATGTGGTGACTGGTAATTCCCACAGAAGGCTCAGGCTTGGGAGGTGCAGAAGGAGTAGCTATAAAGCTGGGAGCTAACAGACCAGCAGCCAGACCTACCTTTCTATCTCCACTCTGCAGGAGGATAACACTCTACCCTGCTGCTCAGACTGCCCAAAAGCACATGGTCTGAGATTGTGTCCCCAGACTGTGACCTGGCTCACGAAAGCCATGGCCTTGATTTCAAAATGATGATATCAAAACTATTTCTACTATTAACTAGTAGGGTGGAAGAGTTACCAAAGAGATGACTTAGGAAAAAAACCTAGAAACTTGAATTCTACAGGAAATGTGAAGTGTATCTTGTTGTTGCATAACTGCTCTGATTATCAATAATTATTTTAAATACATCCACTTCTGAAGTCTTCAGACTCCAACAGTTCTAAAATCTCTTTGCCTGACATTAGTACTAAAGCCTAAGAGAAGAATTCTCTTAATACAACATTTTAAAAAACAAAACCAGTTATTTCTGGACTCAACTCTCCACTAAAAAAAAGATAAGCAGCCATATGCAAACACTCTATGCAATGGTGCTGTAACACATGGAATTATTTACTTGCACTCAACCCTCATTTCAATAATAGTACTTTTCAGATTATTTTTTAGTTAAGTGAAAATCTTCTCTCCACATAACAGAAAAACAACCAAGCAACCTTTTTTCTATTCTTCCAACAGAGTCTAAAATACACAGCATGTAAAACTATTTTTATAGATTATAAAGGAAAAGTTAACAGACATAAACATAAAGCATTCATGGTTACTATGGTTACCTGAAGCTGCTGTTCCTTGAACATATCTGGATGGGGAGAATTGAGAATATCATCTGCCAGCTGTGCTTGGCTGTCAATATTAACTGGGGTTGTAGCTTTGCTACACAAGAACTTACTGAAGATCTCCCGAGCCCTGTAAGAAAGCTACAGAGAAAAAAGGCGAAATGTATGTTTGTTTTAAAACCATGATTTTAGCTAGGCATTTCTTACACTGATACATTCCACCCAAAAATAGATAGCCACTCCTGAATCTTTTATATATGTATTTTTCATATATCAGTTTTTGGGCATTTCAAGCACATAAATAGGGTTTTTTCTTTATGATCATAAATATTCATCAAGTATTTCTTGAACAGTAAAAGTTGTCCTCCAAATAAAAACTAAAATAATCAAGCAGTGAAGCACAGCAAGTATTTGTAAAAGGAGAGTAGATTTTTTTAGATTTTTAGACCTTTTACATAACAGTTACTATTTAAATACATCCTCTAAGCTTAAATTTCTAGAAGTGAGAAAAAGGTAAGTATATATATGAATATTTACAGTCAAAACCACTCATTTTTACCTTGTTTATTTGAAACACCCACATCATGAAAATAATGAAAAACCCACCAAGCTGAGCCCACAGCCCTTAAGGATGGTGTTCAGAAAATACTTTGTTTGAAGACAGAAGAAAGTAGAAGAAAAAATTCTCATTAGTAGTCAAAAGAGGTAAGAGGGACTTGGAAGGTGAAACTGTTTCCACCACATAAACCTGACTAGGTTTGGCTGTGGTGTAGACAGAAGTGTTGCCAACCTGCATAAAGTTCAATTCACCCAAACTGCCTGACCAAAATAGGATTCCCTCAAAAGGATGAGATGGAGATTCTCATAATTTATGAACAAACATGAGAGCCCTGCCCTTGGAGCAGCAGATAATTAAGTTATTTAGAAACACAGCCTTGGTTGGTGGAGGCAGTGTAGCTGAAAGAGGGTAAGAGGCCTCTCCCTGACATGGTCAATTAACTTGCTCTGCACTTCCATGCACTGGGCTACCACTGCTGGCCATTTGCAACATCCAGGATATCTCACCTCATTCTTACAGAGGTACCTCTGCACTTTGCTGCAGTTTGAACATGTCCAAGATCCTAAACTTAGGTCATCCCACCCTATTTTAGTGATGTCACAGTACACAGAGCAAGCACAGCTCCATTCATTTCAATAATCTTGAAGGAGTAATAATTTTTAAAGAAGCAACACAAGGTACTGCAATACAACATTAACTTACCTCTTTTTTATCATGTGCAGGTACATGGTTAAAATATTCACAGGCCTGCCAAAATAAAATATTTTCTTCGCTAAATTCTTTCCGTAGAAATTCCTAGGGGAAAAAATAAGCAAATAAATAAATATCTCAAAGAAAATTTATTTGTCAGCTTAAACAACATATATATACAATGCTTGTAAAGTTTGCATAAATGTAAGTTTTCAATCAGTCTCACAATCCTGTTTTTTTTCTACAGTAAATTTCAATATATTTCCAATACATACCTGGTGCTGCCCTCTTTCTCCTGTCTTTTACTTAGATGTATACATTTAGAAGAATACATCAAGTTACAATCAAATCATTTGCAAGTACAAAATTTGAAATGTCATGCTAAGTAGTGCATAAACTGGTGAATACACTTTAAATAAAAATTTAAATAGTTTATAAACTAGATTTAAAAGTGGCACTGTAAACTGTCTTTAATTGCAGTTCTACTGATATAACAGAGTAGATTTTTATGAAGAAGTGCCCATAACCAATCCTGGNGGAAAATACTCACTGAGAGGAAAATAAAATAGCTCCCAGTACAACACAAAATAATCAGGACCTTGATATTACAGCATCCTAAAGTCCAAATGAACACTGGTACTGATTCAGTTGGAAAACTCTACAATTACAAACTGTCCCATATTCAAATCTGCATAATTCAATATTCTCTCAGCATCTTAAAAGCATTTTAACCATCAAGGGAGAATAAAAATATAAAAAAAAAAAAATTTGATCCACCACAACCTTCACTCAGTCATCACATGGATATCAGTGAAGCTTCCTTACCATACAAAGCAGCCTCAGAAAGCTGTGTAAGAAGAATCTCCACAGAAATAAACCTAAGTTTATTTGTGCTTTCCAGATTTACATAAGAGTTTAGGGAGTCCACTGTAAGAAAGCAATTGAGATAAACTACAATACAGGGAATCTAAATGCCCAAGCAAGCTCTGAATTTAAATTTCTTTGGATACATAAGCTGAGACACCAAATGCATAAAAGACAATCCTGAGAGCAGTCAGGGGAACATTTCTGCACTTTACATGCAATTACATATTTAAAGAGAACCAAATGAGTGAGCAAGAACCAGAACACAAGTGCCTACTTCCCCTTTGGCACACTCCCTGTGACCCCAGAGTCCATCTCCCCTTGCTTCCTCGTGGCCACAGGGCTTGGGCACAGCTGTCCAACATCTCAGCTTCTCCAGGAGGGCTGAGGGGTGCCCCAGCTGGAACACCAGGCAGCCAAGCAGGTGCCACCCATGGCTGGGAAGCTGCACAGGCTGCTCTGAACCCCTTGTGGGGGCACCTGCAAGCAGCTCTCACCTCCTGGCTCACTGCTCCAAGCAGCAGCTATTATGCAAAGTGTGACTATTTGCAAAACATGCAAAATCTATCCATCTTAGAGAGCAATTCCTGCTCTGTGACAAAGATGTCCTGAGGAAAGGCAGATGCTGGATCCCACATGCACCAAGACACTTGCTGTGGAGCCCTAAATTACATGCTGGTGCCTCAGTGTTCCTGGATACTGGCAGCAATCTGTAACTGCACAGGGTTATGGCAACCAGGTTAATAGATCTAAGCTATGGCTCTGGACATCTCCTGGGCCTCAAGAAAATGGTGGTGCACACAATAAACTTTAACATTCCCTAATTGTTTTTTAAAGTTGGTATTTCTTTAAGACTTTAAATGTTGCAATATTCATTTTAAAAAGTTCTAATTAGAAAAAAATGAGAGCAAAAAGTAAAACTTCCAGAATATCTGAGGTTGGCTTCTGCTGAAATGAAGTGTACCTTTAACCTTTTAATCTGAACATTTATTAAAATTATATGAGCTACTTTTTACATTTATAATGTAAGTTTTGAAGTATCATAGCAGTTAAAAAAATTAATGCAGCAATTTCCTAAGTGCACACAAGTTTACCAGAGGTTTACAAGTAATTAGAACCAAGTCCACTGAACTTTCAGTAGGAGCCCCATGAACTGCATCATTTTTTAGATGGACTCCAACATCAGATCAGAACTGTAATTTTTTTTCCAGTCTGACAAGAAGTCTCAGTATGAAAGCAGAAATGCTATTAACTACTCTGCTAAAATAAGGAACACAATATCCAGGATGTATTATTTTGCTTTCCTCTTCTCTGTTTCCACAAATAGATGTACACTGTTAATGTGGGTTTTGGGTTCCCCCACCAGTTAACATGGAAGTTCGCTTATTGACCATTGTGATCTCTTAATACTTTTGTATCAAGCAAAAGAGTCTTTCTGAGTCACTGCAGATTCCAATAATCTACCTTTCCTATACCAGACTTTCTTTATATTCTCAATGTGAAAATTACTTGGGCAGCACAAACTGTCCCTGTGTAACACACTCAAAATCAGCAACACACTCTCAGTGCAACAAAGCAAAAGTGTGTACCCTCAGCTTGCTTGCAAAATAGAGATGATGCTATTTACTACTTCATAAATGTGCTGTGCAGAACATTATTTATGCATTGTGAAGTATTTATGCTTTGGAAATACTCAGCATTTCTCCTTCAAGTTGCAGTTTTAACCAGTGTTCTTAACTACCATACCAACTTCCAAAATGTATTTCTAAAAACCTTTTGCAGGAAAATAAGCCACTCTGTCATTGAAAACACCTTCTATGTGGCTTCCAATGTTTCAGAAGATAGATGTAAAAAACAACCCAAAAGTACTTCCTCCTTCTTGTACAAAGGCTAAAGATAGGGGAAAAAAAAAGCATTTTACAAATGGGGAAGCATTCTAGAAGTTCCCAGACAACGCCAAATATAGCAAAAGTTTCAGGTGAAAATGGAAGCTATGCAGAGATGCATGGCAATCTGAATATTACTATGAACTTTTACTCAACTGTGAAGCTGTGTAAACTCAGAAAGATGCTCAGGTAACAACAGAGCATGAACAAACGCCCGTCTCTTCCCCAGTGCAAGGAGAGTGTCAAGGGAAAAAAAAAAAAAGAGGCATGCAGGAAAATTACAGCAGCAGTATCAGGTATCTTGGAAAGCCTCTCACTGTCCCTCAAAACTCACCGAAAAATATTTAACACCAACAGAGTCCTGCAGAAGCCTCTCAAAGGACACGGCCCAGCTGGCGACCCTCCGCTCGCGCAGGCGCCGGCAGCTCTGCACACTGGGGAGGCTGGCATTGCTGCTGAGGCTGTTCTCACTGATGCAGTCCTTCAACTCAGTGCTGTTCAGCTCTGCAATAAAGAAAATCACAGCTGTCAATAAAGTATTATTGTATATGTACTATTATTAAGTCCTATTATATATAGATTATATTATATATATTATATTTGTACTCTTCAGGATTGTTTATTTGATTTATCACGCCTCCTGCTCAAGCTCGCAGTGGTGCAGACTTGTAAATATCCCTCTCCATTTTTATTAAGAGCACCTGCATAGAAAAAACACCCACCCCAAAGACCTCTTAAATTTCTTCTGTTCTACTGCAAAGAAAACTGAATGAGTGTTTTAGCAGCAGTCCCTTGACAGAAGCAGAAGGGACAGGCTCAAAACAAAATCTTTTATCTTCTTCCACAAAATAAAATCCATTTTCCTCTTTATATTTCTCACACTATAGACTGCACTCCTTCAGAAGATTATCCAAGGAAAGTTGACCTTCAAGCACCCACTATTCATCAGAATGTGGGCAAAAACCTATTAGGTGAAAGTGGGCAGCAAAATTTCATATACACTTCAATTGGCAGACAAGCAATCTGTGAAATTTTGCATGGAAATACAAGATTCCCATTCATACTGAAGATTTAGGAGAGGAGTCAATTGTGGAAAAGAACATTAGGAAAATTAAATAGTAAGGGATGCCTTCCTCATCCACAGGAAGTAAGAGACATCAAACCATAGATCCTCCATCAATTATGATTTCTGACAAAAACAGAGATCCCTTCCAGACTTCAGCCAACACATTGGAATAATCTAGAGATCCCAAGATGAGAATTTACCAGAAGTTCCTCGCTTGTTTTCAACAGAAATGATTTTTCATTCTGAGAAACAAATTAACAAGAGCCCATGGAGAATTCAGAGAAACACAAAAAAACCCCTTGTGTAGCAGGCTAAAAATTTCAAGTATTAACCCCAGATCATCTTTGCCATGTCAGTAATCAAAATAGGCGCACCAAAAAAATGTAAAAGTGGCCATTTGTTCACAGAAGTAGAAAGGAGAAAGAAATGGTTGCTCTAACTAAGAGAGGGAACTGCTTACAGCAGGGCTCCATTCACAGATTTGTCATTTACTTCTTGCACACCCTTTCACAGGATGGTCCCTCCACCTCCAGTGTACACAAATGTAAAACTGGTAATGCTGAACTCACAGCTGCACACTTCACAGAGGTGATGCAAGGTTTAATTCAAGCAGGAGAGGTTGCACACAGAGAAATGTCAAACTGAATGAGATTCTTCGATGAAGGGATGAAAAAAATCACAGACATTCAATTATTTGAAAAATTTGCAGCAACAGATGTGAGAAAATAATACCCTCAAATTAAATAGATGGTATATTCAGCAATTTTATGCCAAATAGAAAAGCAAGAATGCAGCTCACTAGAAATGCAATCTGTTGGAGAAAACTGAATTCACAACCAGTCAGAAATGGACTGTGCTTCACAGGGATATTTTTATTATTTTCATCAGTTAATCACTTAGACTAACTAAACCAATGAGTAATTTCACCAAAAAGACCCTACTTTATACACTCTCCTAAGGTCTCTTTTCATGTTAGAAGTATTTGAAAGCACTCTGCATTTCCAAACTTCATGTTACAAAACATTACTGTTCTTCCCTGGAAATAAGAGCTTTGAAAAAAATGCACTGTTCAAAAACAGTTACAAGCACTGGAAAAAGTGTTAAAGATAGTTGTAAAGATAAGGAAAAAATTTTAAGAGTTATGAAACTTCATTTTTAAGCATATTCTTAGCTCAAATATTCACTGAGATGTAACAGTTAACAACTCTGAGTTTCTGTAAACAAAGCTTTTTTTAAGACAAAAATAAAACAAGACAAAGACACAAAATTAGATGAGGAAAAACAAAAAGTAACTTGTATTTTCAACAATGATAATATTTAAGGACGCTAGTAACAAATCAGGTATATAAATAATTTTGTTTGCCCAATCATATTAATCAGGGCTAATTACAAACACTCAGCAAATAATGGCAAATATTCTTATACATATATTTATTCACTTTTTCCTTCAAGACATGTGAAAGAGCATAACCAAGTCAACTGTTAACTTCATTAGAGACTATCTGTCAGCAGAGTGAAACTATTGTGAAAGAAGTTAATGTGAATCTGAAGAGGATGATATCTAACTTTATTATCTGTAGTATTTTGCTTTAACTCCACAGGTGGATATGTTCTATTTTACAGTCCAGGATATAAATAGACACCCACTTCTTGATAGATCTGGAACAGTTTCAGATACTGCCTCACTCCTGGAGGGTTCAATCCCCAGTGATGAGTGATGAAAATTTCCTTGTTCCTTTCAGGCGAAGTCAGAAAGGCAAACTCATCCCAGGTACCAAACCCCTGAAACCTCCTTGGCTGACAGAGAGGAATTAGGGAGCGGCCACACCAAGAGCTCAGCTCTGGATGCTGGAGTCACAGCGCCTCAGGAGTCAGGAGGGATTGGGAAGTGGCAGGCACAGCCATCATCAGCCAGTCAGCATCACCTCCCTCCCATGGCAGGCGTTCAATTTCCCCATGGCAGCCGGGAAACCCAACTGCAATTACAGCCTCCGGTGTTTACACCATGGGGAACTGCTAACTACCTTTAATTGCTACCAGCTGCCTGCTCTCTCCAGCTCCTCAGAGTTACACTCCCCTAAACTGCACCGGGTTCTCCTTCCTCTGATGCACTCCCAGCTCTGGAGATCCCATGAAAACAAACGATCCAAAATAAGACTCTATTTCCAACAACCAAAGAGCTACTAGCACAGGTCCTCCAATATGTTAACATAGCATTAAGGNAGTTACAAGCACTGGAAAAAGAGTTAAAGATAGTTGTAAAGATAAGGAAAAAATTTTAAGAGTTATGAAACTTCATTTTTAAGCATATTCTTAGCTCAGAAATATTCACTGAGATGTAACAGTTAACAACTCTGGGTTTCTGTAAACAAAGCTTTTTTTTAAGACAAAAACAAAACAAGACAAAGACAGAAAATTAGATGAGGGAAAAACAAAATGTAACTTTGTATTTTCAATAATGATAATATTTAAGGACACTAGTAACAAATCAGGTATATAAATAATTTTGTTTGCCCAATCATATTAATCAGGGCTAATTACAAACACTCAGCAAATAATGGCAAATTTTCTTATACATATATTTATTCACTTTTTCCTTCAAGACATGTGAAAGAGCATAACCAAGTCAACTGTTAACTTCATTAGAGACTATCTGTCAGCAGAGTGAAACTATTGTGAAAGAAGTTAATGTGAATCTGAAGAGGATGATATCTAACTTTATTATCTGTAGTATTTTGCTTTAACTCCACAGGTGGATATGTTCTATTTTACAGTCCAGGATATAAATAGACACCCACTTCTTGATAGATCTGGAACAGTTTCAGATACTGCCTCACTCCTGGAGGGTTCAATCCCCAGTGATGAGTGATGAAAATTTCCTTGTTCCTTTCAGGCGAAATCAGAAAGGCAAACTCATCCCACGTACCAAACCCCTGAAACCTCCTTGGCTGACAGAGAGGAATTAGGGAGCGGCCACACCAAGAGCTCAGCTCTGGATGCTGGAGTCACAGTGCCTCAGGAGTCAGGAGGGATTGGGAAGTGGCAGGCACAGCCATCATCAGCCAGTCAGCATCACCTCCCTCCCATGGCAGGCGTTCAATTTCCCCATGGCAGCCGGGAAACCCAACTGCAATTACAGCCTCCGGTGTTTACACCATGGGGAACTGCTAACTACCTTTAATTGCTGCCAGCTGCCTGCTCTCTCCAGCTCCTCAGAGTTACACTCCCCTAAACTGCACCGGGTTCTCCTTCCTCTGATGCACTCCCAGCTCTGGAGATCCCATGAAAACAAACGATCCAAAATAAGACTCTATTTCCAACAACCAAAGAGCTACTAGCACAGGTCCTCCAATATGTTAACATAGCATTAAGGGATTACTCATTCCCAATAAACTGTCTGTGTTCTGGTAGATTTAATTTAGGTAATTCAGCTTTTTTTCAAAAAGAACTATTTTAATTTATACTTAATCCTGGCACAGCTTTGGTTTCCCTTAATGAAAAAATGCAGTCGGTTTGCTTTGTTTGTAGAGCTTTCTGCTGTGGTACCCATCAAGCTGAAAACAATACAGAAAAGGTTGTTTGCCAAAAAAGGCTTGGTTATTCTAGTTCTTTTACCACCCAGATCATCAGTTGCAATTAAAAGAGTCACAGCCTAGTGCAGATACACCATTGAGAACTGGAGAAAAAGAAAGTCAGATGGAAGGAAAAACACCTCCCCAACTCTACCATTAGTACCCAATTTATCCAAATCACACTGTATAAGGCATAATTCCTACTCCACTCCCCTTGCAGAGGAATGTTTCCAATGAAAGACTCCAGCATCAGGTTTCTTGATTCTCACAGCTCATGCATTCCTAGGTACATGCAGCCCACCTTGGAAAGCAGGAATGGAGAAACTTTCCAACCCAGTCACATATTTCATCTAATGAGCCCTCTGTGGTGGTGATCAGAGGAAACACAGAGGCCTGACTCCCACCCTCACATGCTCTCACCACTGGGCTGTTGTGCAAAGTGGACTCCTCCTCCTCTCCCTTGAAAGTATTTTTAAAAAGGAAAAAAAGCAGTTGGGAATCTCAGGATGCCAGAGGAGTTTAATGTGAAAAATCCCAACTCTGCATGGACAACATGGACTACAGCAATGCTGGGAAGCTTCCAAATGCCTGCCTTCCTTTGTCATCACTGCTGGAAGCACCGACTCAGCCTGTATTACCTGTAAAAGGAGGCTCCTTGATCACACATTTCAAATCCCAGGGACCTAACTTTATTTTTGTTCTGCTTGACAGCAACCATACCTACTGAGGAAAAACTACTTTGAGTGCAAACTCATTCAGTTTCATTTATTATCTTCTGCAAATACAGAACTGACACAGAATGCTATCTAAAAATTCCTCAAACACAGTGTTTTGCATTTTTTATATTTACACATTCCATGGAGGGTCTGGGTTTTATTCATTTTACAAAAACAGCATTATGTAAGAAAATACAGGCATTTAATCAACTAAGTCTAGAAAGTATTCAGGATAGGATGGCTTCAGAAGTTTTGGTTTAGATAATATAAAGCCATAAGCCTGAATACAATACATGAAGGCTATTTTGTATGAATTTGTATGTATTTTCTATACATTTTTCAGCCTACAAATACATTATTTTGTTGTGAGAAGCTAAGCACATTCCATATAATTGCAGGAACGCACACAAATCATATAATCACTAAATACTTTACCTGGATAAAGCTGGTAAGAACCACTGTGGTGCCACTTAATGAAACACTTCAAGCCCTTCACTGAAAGCCATCCTTCTGAATCCATACCAAGTTCAGCCGCAACGTCCCGGAACCCATTGGGTGCAGGTTAGTCTGACTGCACAGCACATTGTTTGCTCCTCTGCAATTTTGGGGTGAGGGAAGCTAACAAAATTCCCCACAGCAACTCCTGGGAGCTTCTAACACCACTCTGAACAAGTTGATTCCTTACCCTCGCTGCTTCAAGCAGAGGGAAGCAATAGTATACTTAACACAAAGCATTATAAAATGCTACATAAATAATTTAAAGGAAAGACCTTTTGCCACTGCTGCTAAAGGAACTTGAATTATTGATGCTACAGTGGAACACAGCTACAGTGAGCATGCACCACCAGCAGAACTGACAAATAAGTCATATACCTGTTAGAGGAAACAATCCATCTGCAGTTATAGTGCAAAAAGCATAAACAGTGTTTTGCTTTATTCTGCACTTCATTTGAATTTTTTGCCTTACCTTCTTCAGTTACTTTTTAAAACACAGTTTTACATTATTTATTACTGCAAACATCAGATTCCTTTCAGAAAGGTCTTTAGGAACACTTTTCCTTACGAAAATTCTTTCCAAGTGATGAACACTAAAAGTAAAAAGCAGCAGAAACTAGAGCAAAGTAGTATCTTAGGAAAAAATGTGTGCATATAGTATCTGTTGGGCTGAAGTATTTCAGCTCTGTGGAACTGATCTCTGCAGGGAACAGCAGGTGAGAACTGACTCAGACATTCTCACTAGCTCAGATACCTCACCACCTCTGTCTGGGAGATGAATGATGATGGTACTTCTGTTATAGATCCTTTGACCTTATGGTTTTTCCTTTCTAAAGTGCCTTCCAGGTATAAATAGCAAAGTCAGTCATTAGCAGGGACCTATTGATCATCCCTGTGACAATTCAGATGGCACAGAGCTCAGAACATCAGGCCCAGCCTGCGTGCTGTGTACACACTCCCACAGTCAGCACACAGGGACAGCTTCTGAGGTGGGAAATAACAGAAACCTGCTAATTACAGGTCACTGTAGTAACAGCAAATGGTTCCTGCTACCCCTGGAGCAGATGAGTTGATCTACAGCAGTAATCTTGCACCTAAGCATTATTACAGTTTGCATTCTGATTGTCTGCAATTCATTACACAAATCAATTACAGTTCAGAGCTGCCACTGGTCAGCACATCTGGAAACAACACTAATTTACACATCAGCTATCTTGCAATGCCCAAGTGCAGAGTTTTGACTGATAAGACTCCAGCCTTGCACAAGCTGGGATGTAAAATATAAAATAAACACAAAGGACTAGATGGTTTCAAGGGCTGGGCTCTAACACAATAAAAGCCATATGACATAAATCTTCATTGACTTTGGAAAGAAAATGTACAAAGAACTGTTGTGCCTCCCACCATACTGAAGGGATTTATATAAACACATAATTGCTTTTTACACATGAATTTTCTTCCTAAACTAAAGCTTAACAACAGTATTTATAGTATCTAGGTATATGTACAAATAATAATATTAATTAATAATACCAAGCAGAAGAGGAGAGACCTTAGAGCACCTTTCATTACCTAAAGGGGGTACAAGAGAGCTGGA
>WBNQ01061387.1:6012-18084 GCA_013401375.1 Spizella passerina
GAGGGTGGAGCCAGGCTCTCCTCAGAGGTGGCAAGCAATAGGGCAAGGGGCAACTAGTGGCAACCAGTGCACAGAAAATTCCACCTGAACACAAGAAGAAGGTCTTTATTGTGTGGGTGACCCTGCACTGGAACAGATTTCACAGACAGTTGTGGAGTCTCTCTCACTGGAGATACTCAAGAGCCACCTGCATGCAGTTCTGTGCAGTGTGCTTCAGGATGACCCTGCTTGAGAAGGGAGGTTGGATGAGATTGGAGGTTGGCCCCGCTGTGCTCCCTCCCAGCCTGACCCATTCTGTGACTCTGTGATTCTGTGAGAGCTGAGCTGGGGTCTGAGCTGGTTTGCATCCCCAGGGGTCTGCCCAAAAGCTGTGATTGCACAAGGCAGGGGAAGGCAGGCAGAAAAAATTAAAAGGCTCTTGTGGATGAAATAGGTTTGGTTTTTAGGAAAGGGTGAAGTAGGAGCTAAAATTACCAACAGAAGAACTTCGTTGGGAGGAGAAGAGATGAGTAATCAACCATCAGTATTTTTTAGGCTCAAGTGATAGATAAGAAGCCCTGAAGGATGGGTGTGATGGCAACATCCAGGAGCCTTCAGTGTGATAAACCCCAAGTTGTAAACATTACAACCAGTAGACATGGAGACCCAAATCTCAACTGCTTCTACAAAAACTCTTGGTATTCAGATGTGCTTAAAGAAACCAAAGCAGTGCTTTGAGATGCAAGGGAGAGAATGAGACAAGAGAGAAGCATCCCTTCCTTGGACCTCTCCTAGCTCCCACCTCTGGAAACCCAACACTCCTCTGCTGCTTACAGGTGCAGGTGCGAAGAGCTTCTGCCACAGCTTATACCACTGGTTGTTGGCATGTGCACTTCTGGCCATACTTTTGCCAAAGAGCTGATATCCTCAACAAGAAGGATCTTTTCCTTGCTGTCCCCCAAATGTGATTTTCAGTTTGAAACAGTAGAAGAATGAAATATAAAATGGCCATAAAAGTAATCCAGGGTTTGAACGTAAGCCTTAACATGAAAGACTTAGAAATTTCAGTCTTTTCACTTTGTCATGGAGAAGAAGGGCAAAAGTTGATTTTATTGTTCAGTGTGGGCTCCTAGGTGGGACATGGAGGTTTGGGGAAGCAAGGATTACATTTCACAGAGAAGCTTCGGAGGGTGTTATGCTGAGATTTTGCTGGATTATGCTGGATCTTGAATAAAGATGGAGTTTACCATTACTAAAGTGATTTAATTGTTAAAATTGACCAGCAAAAGTGGTGAATCTTTTGTTGCTTGGACCTGCTGAAAGAAGCTTTCTAGAAAAGCTTTGGTCCAATTCTAGGGTGAGATCCTGCAGACCATCTATTCAAGAGAGAGCAGATCCCAGCTGCCTGCCTCTGAATTTACATGTGGGATAACTCCAGTCGAATGTTTTGCTCTTTATACCAAAAGTGACATACATAGAGCCACGTTTACTCGTGCCAGCTCAATGGAAGTGGAATGCTCTGAGGTCTGAAGCTTTCCCTTTAGGGAAACCCTTGGCTGATCAGTACTCAGGCAGTCACAGACCATGCATTTCCAGAATTTGGGAAAGGCACTAGAGGGTGCTGTGCTGAAGGAGAAGAAACGGGATTTGTATCAGCAGGAAAAACCATCCTGACCTCTGCAAGGTGAAGAACCACTGTCTCCATCTTTTTTCCTCTGAGACCATGTAGGCCCCTTCCTGCAGTAACAGCTGCGTGCCTTTTTCCTAAAGGAGGGGATCAATAGACACTGGTTTTCCTGAATCTTACACAAACTCACATAAGGAGTGCTGAGATCAGGAGACAAAGAGTGCAGCCTGATGTATAAATATGAACCTGATGACAGTCAAATGGTAAAAGATTGTTTGAACATTATTAAATGCATCTTTTAAAGGCAGGCCCCAGGGGAACCTTGGGTGGGGGACACCAGAAGTGCTTGCCCTGCTGTGTCCCTGTGGCCTGTGACTGGGCCATCTGAGCAGGACTCCTTCCCATCCTGAGCTGGTTGGATACAGGCCAGCTTGATCCAAAAGCTGGGGCTGTGTCTTCAGCACTGCAGTGCATGTCGGCCAACAGGCCTGGCAGGATTTATGGGTGCTGGAGGATGGCTCAGAGCAAGTCCAGATCTGTTTAGAAAAGGTTTTTTATGCTGGGGAAGCTCCTGTGGCTCAGTTCCAAGGAGCACAAGTGGTAGGTGAACCCTCAGACAGTACAAGCAGGTGCTGCCATCCAGCAGGAGGTGTGGGGAAGGAAACCAAACCCCTTAACAAGGGGTCAAGGGGTCACAGGTGCTTTAGGCACTTGTGTGGTGCCTGGGACAGAAGATTCACTTCAAATAACAGACACTCAGGACTTAAAATACTGCATTTACATTTCTTGTTTCTCTGAAGGTCAAGATGAGTTACCCTCATTCAACGTATTGGCAGGTGCATTTATTAACGTCTATTTTGTTTTCTGTGGGGAGCATCTCTTCTTGGGAACCTGTCTACCACAGAATGGTTTGGGTTGGAAGGGACCACGGGCAGGGATGCCATTTACTAGATAGTGTTGCCCAGGGCCCCATCCAACCTGGCCTTGAACACCTCTGGGGATGAGGCGGCCACAATCCAGTGTATCTTCTGTGTATCTTCAGTAAAGAAAATGTAGCAATCCAGGAGATGTTCAGAGTACCAACAACCCCCTGCTTCCGTTTTGTGTTACATCTTCCATTTCAGCAGTTTTCAAACGTTTTACATTCTGAGTCACAAGTGTACATCCAGGGGAAGGAACAAGAACAAAACTCTACCTGCATTTTTTAAAATACATTAGAAAAATCCCAGCAGCGTTCACAAGCTCAGAGGGAAGCTCAGCTGCTACCCCCCTCCTCTTGCTGCATAATTTCCAGTTTGCTTCTGGCTACAGCCTCAGTGGCTACTGCAGGAAAGTCCCACCTGTGGAGGAGGCCCTATCTTTTTATTACCAGGCTGTTTAGCTACAGTTAGCTACTCTTTCCATTTTCTTTCCTGTTGCCTTCAGCAGGAATAGGGAGGCTTGAAGAGAGAATCAGATTTTTTGCATTCTGCTAATGTCAGTGAACCTAATACAGTCATAAAAAAATTAAAAGGTGAAGGCAAATCAACAACAACAACAAAGATCATGTAAGAATCTGAACTTTTTGATTTCTCAAGCAGCTTGTAAAATTACAGCTTCACCAGCATAAAGGCAGTCATGGTGATTTATGCTGGCTCTTCACAGCTTCCATGTTTCAGCTGTCTTGATGACTTTCAGTTGAGATTGTAAGCATTACATTTCCTAACAGTAGAGACATTTGGCTGCTTTTTTTATTCAAAGTGTAGCTATTCCTGTAGATAGGCACCTTGCTTACAGTAAACAAGTGCCAACATCAGTGTACCAGAACACACAAACTGTAATTTGCACGTCTAGACTTTATTATTACAGCATTTTAGTTGCAATTTATCCCAGACACACAAGTCAATGTAATTTTACACTTCATTATGTCTGCTGCTGTTTTCTCAAACAAAATCAGCATTAAAAAAAAAACCTGCAGAACTTCAGCATTACTAAAACACTCTGGAAATGACAGTAGGTGCCAATCTGTAGAGCAGAAACCATTTTTCCACAATCCCTCTTCTCAGTAGACACTAGCTATTCATAACAGGGCTTGTGCTATTTTTCAGATTAATGAAATACAAAATTACATGATACTACTATTTATTAATAAATTACTCAAGCAAAAGGTTTTGAGCCTGCAGAGGTAGCCAGTTACACATAAAGGAAAGCAGAAAAGCAATCCACAACCTAATCTGAGTCTGGAGAGACCACAAGCCTTTCCAACTGCTCCAAATTTCCTATTATAATATACATATTTAAGTAGATATGTTTGATCATCTTACTATATTTTTCCCTTCCCAGTATGTGACAGGAGATTAAAGTAACTCCCAATTATCCCTTCTATTGCTTGACAAGCTCACTGTCAATGTGAGTGGTGATCTGGAAGGCTGTCTTCTGTGAGCTCCAGCCACAGCTTTGATACTGCTGACATTTCAGATACAGCAAGCTCAACACAGAGGAACTTGCTGAAGTTACATCAATGGCTTCTATTTATCTGTACTTCCCCGCTCTGTGACCTTCAAAGGACGTACAATGATTCACATGTAATTTGGCCTTACTGCTCTATTGTTCTGCAGGCCTTGGTGGATTCCCCAGGGAGATTTATGGACAGCCAGCTTCATGGGATGTACATGGCTGTTCCAAAAAAGCCCAAACAAGCCTAATCCTAAAACCCCCCCACCAACAAAAACTGCCCTGTCTTTTGAACAGTGTTCCCTCCCACAAATAAGTGGAATTTCTGAAACTCCAAACCTGCATCATGAAGGATGAAGCAATCAAAAGGCCAGCTAAGGGTGGTGGTTGAATAATAAATACAAATTAGGCTACTACAGCAGGCCATGAGAATAAGGAAATTAAAACATTTAATATGGTATTTACTTATTCATGAGGAATAGTAAAAGAAAAAAACAAAACCTTCCAGACTGCCCTGGGCATAATGATGCAAATGTACCTTGTACTTGGAAACTGTTGCAATGTCTGAATGCTTAGAAAGATGTATAAGCTGCAGTCAGGAGAAAACACCATGCCAGTCATTTTCAAATGGGTCTTTCCATAAATTACTTTATTTCTCATTAAATGAGCACAGAGTCATTACCATATTAATAACAGATATGTTTATTATTACATATCCATCAGTGCGGCTTTCAATACCACTTGAAACATGCAAATCGTCCTAAGGACGAATCAGTTTTCCAGTGCTTCTTATTTAATACACAACTGCAAAGCCATATAAATTACTGAGGAGGTATTTGGTTAAGAAATAAAATAAAATAAAACCATACTGCCCATACCATGAATGTATTCCTGCTACAAAGCAAGAGTCTGACAGCATTTACTGAAATTCCTGAATTTCACCCAGAGCTTTTTTGTCTTTTTTTTTTCCTGCATTGCCTACTCATCTCTTGGCTTATGAACAAGAATCAGTCTTTCTTTGTAAGAGGAATTCTCACTCAAAGATTGTACTTAATTTAGAAATGTATCTAGCATCTACAATACTTCAACCAATTATAGTTCAGTAAAAACTACTGATATGCAATAGCTTTTTAGAGGTTTCTTTTGTTTAGTTTTAGGTTTCTACATTTATTGACATGGCAATAATACAATTATCTCAAATTAAGGCACTAAAAGAACAATGTAAAACCAAGTAAAAGTGTTCTAAGAATAATTTACAGTTCAAACAGTGCATATAATTCTTAAATGTTTGTTAACTTAATGTATGTTATCACTTAAAATTGTAAGGCAATACATTATACAGTAATAGAAATGATGTACCCCAAAATATGCTTCCAAACTCGGTGGTTCTTTTTACTGTTAGTTTCTAATGCCTCTAACAATAAAATAATTCGGTATGGCTTGGCAAAAATGCATAGATTAAAGGCAATTGCT
This sequence comes from Spizella passerina, assembly GCA_013401375.1. Lineage (NCBI taxonomy): Eukaryota > Metazoa > Chordata > Aves > Passeriformes > Passerellidae > Spizella > Spizella passerina. The sequence continues at coordinate 11,525 of WBNQ01061387.1, forward strand.
TGTTTTCCCCCCTTTACAAACCTGCTGCATCAGTATTTTGTAAAGCATAATGCAAAATATTTAACACTTTGATCCATTCCATAGTGGGTGGTTAGCATTAAGGCTGTAAAGAACTCTGCAGTGAAGGCACTGAAGTTCAAGTGATAAGGCTTCATTTTAAGCTAGTTCTGCAGTCTTCAAGAGCACAACTTAAGAGTCTTGAAAGCAATTGCAGTCCTTCTCACTGAGAAACCTTCCTCTTCTACTCCGTTTCATATGCTCATCTTGACATAAATATCCTCTTCACAGGGTTAACAGTCTTTTTCTTTCACTGGTACGAAGAAAGTTGGCTGCATTTCATTGTGACTGACAGGCTTTTTTGAAAAAATCCAAAAGGCAGCACCTTTTTTATATACCTAGCTAAGCTTTATTTGCTTTAACTTGCATTACATAGTAATAATTAATCTAATCTACCTTGAGGCAAACCCGCAATTAAACACCCTCAGCGTGCTTTTGTGCCAAAGCAAGGAGGAGACAGTAATAGCAATCTTAACCCTGAAGCCTGTGATAGTTATGTTGAAAGGAACAACAGCCCGTCTGCACTGCTCTGTGTGGTTAAAAAAAGCCCTGTTTCTCTGACTGCATCCCATGAGGTTCCATTAAGCATGGTACATGTGGTTAGCTGGAACAAAAAAGAAAACAGACAATTAATAACAAATATAAAAATTAGCTTTGTAACACTAGTGCGTGTTTGCCAAGAGCCTCAATGAAGAAAATACTTGATTTTAACAGAATTCTTTTTCAACTGACAAGGTACAATACTAAAATCATACCTACATCATCTTCCACAAACTGTTCTCAGTTTCAAACAACATTAAGCAAACACAGAGATCAAACAGATGATAGTATTACTGCAGCTTTACAAGTAAGCAATTAAGAGTCAACAATCATGGGTGTATTCATGGCAAATGCAAGGTGACCCTCTTTCACTTGCAGGACAAGAAAAGGCTCTCTAGGCTACGAGCACGCACATGCAGTTGCAGAGCTCATCTGATGCACAGACATTTTGCTTGTTGGTTGTTTTCCTCTTCAAACATGCATTAACTTGACCAAGTGCCCAAGTCCAACTGTATTAAAACAGAAGATCTCAACTGTGCTAATACAATGTGAATAAATCAGCAGACTGGAAGCTATAGAGTGTAGATTCTGATCTCGAAGCAGTACTGCAAATGCCAGCAAGTTCATCATGAAGTTCTGATTCACTGTCATTAGTGATAAGTTCTTAAAATGCGGAATAGAACTTAGGATGAACTTTTATATGCAAAGCTCCTTTCAATGGGTCTGAGACACCTCTCCATGAAGTCAAGGAAGCACTGCCTACTGACTGCAAAGAAAGGTGGGTCAGACCCTGAATGAAATGTACTGAAAGGTCTCTTAGCATGTGTTCAAGTCTGTATCCATTCAACAAAACAGTTAATGCCTGCTTACATGGTAGGACTCCATCACCGAGGGCAAGTTCTGCTATACTGTCTGACAAGAGAACAATTTTCAGATACTCAGTAAAAGCCAGATATGTATATCCCATAAAAAATCATTGCTGCTTCTCTTATTCTCACACCTAGGTAAAGTGGTGAGGGAGGAGGAGAACTGCAGGATGCATGAGTCCATAGAGGCTGATCCAATAACTGACTGCCTCCTGAGAGGAAAAAAGCCTGGTGTTCCTCTGCTTTATCCCTGACCCCAGCAGAGCATCCTCCAACTTACCTGTCCTCAGCTTTGGCCATCACTGCACTTCTCAGTGCACTGATCTACTCATTAGCTTGGCACAGTTAGTCTACATTTTTTTGACAGTCAGGAAACTGAATTGTGTACTTTCATAGAAGGGTCCAAAATGGATCATTTCGAACACTTATCTAGGATCCAAGGACAGAAAGGAAGGAAAAGAAGACAGAGAGGGAAAATCCCCCCCCTTTAAGTAGCAACAGGCTGTCAAATCAGCTCAGCTACTGTGCTGAGCTACAAGTTAACTGTTCAGTATATAAGCTACACTGTGAATTTATTTAATAAGCCAAATTTAAATATTGGTACATTAGAAGGGAATTTTCCTGAAATAAATCCATCACCTCTTCTTTTTAAACACACAGGACAGAATATGAAGTGTTATCAGGCTGAGCACAGTCCATCAGAGCAGTATTTGTCTAGTTCACAGATACAACTCACAAAAAATTTGTCTGAGGAAACCACAAAAATGTCCACAGTGTAACTGCCAGAATGAAGAGTTCCAGCCTGGCCTTTGTCTAATGCTTCTTTGCTGAATGGAACTCTGAATCTTTTCATTGTTGGCTCTCACTGCTCTGCAGGTGCCATGCAGGCCCCACTGCACTCCAGTCAACCCAGTGCCAGCTGACAGATGGGGACAGAGTGTCACAAAGACACCCAGGGAGCTCCTCCAAGGGCCCCACCTGCCTCCTGCAGACATCTCCAGGCACCATGACAGGCAGGAGCACACACACCCAGCACCCCTGCTGCTCAAGCACTGTGCCTCTCTAAATGGCTTATGCTCAATAGGACTCTTTCTCCACTATCAGCGACTACAATATGCAGCATTAAAACAGAGTTTCTTGTAATTAATTACATGTTCTAGAAGCTCTGTCAGTATTTGATAGCATCAAGAAGGAAGATATCAGTTATGTCATCAAGTTCTGATGGATTTGGGGTCAGTCTAGAAGAGTAATGTACATGTTAACAGTTTGATCCATGTCACAGCTTGTCAGATAAATTCAAGAAGCTAAAGAGGTAAGATACCATGCAGGTATTAACTTCTGACCTAACAGAAAACCTAAGAGCTTTATTTCTTCCTAAGAACTTGGAAGATCTCCTTGGGTGATGGAGAAAGGTGTGAGCAGAGGTTGTACACCAGGGCAGCTGGAAAAAATGCTAGGCTGCAGTATTTGGAACAGCTGATCTGATCTGATATCCACTTGTTGTGCAAGACCATCACCATCACCCTTTCTCCTTTTGTTCTTGAGGCTCTCTCCCCAAACCTCTGTAACTTCTGAACCCAACAGAAAATCACAAGCTTTTCTTTTGTGGAGTTAGGGTTGGATAGTATTTGTTGTCATGCTCTGGGTTTTTTGGTTTTCCTTTAGGCAAAACATTCCGGGATTAATTTTCTGCTGAAAAATAGATCAGCTCACTCTGGTAATCTGTGAAGCATGAACTGACACAAGATAAATCTCAGGAATGTGCAGCTGTCCTCCTTCTGGTGCTGGTGAGCTATTAGACTCATTGTATCTTTAGGATCTTAAAAACAGAGCTTTAATAATGGTGTTTCTCATTTTTTAAAGAAGTTCCACTCCCTAGTTGTCCATTTCTGTGATTCTGTAACACTCTCAACAGGACAATGGCAACAGGATTAATAACAGCAATAGTCTGGGTAACTGATGTCCCCAAACATACCCATTCCTTTAAGAGTTACTATAAACTTTCAAATATCCCAATCTGTTCCTTCTATAACAGACTTGCTGCACACTTATTCTTGCTAAAGGTAACTCCAAACCAGGGCTTCTATTAAGAGAGAGTGAAAAAGAATCAATTAATTGATTTAAGAAAATGGATTTTTCTCACAAAAGAACATGCATGAAAGCTGGTTATTACAGCTACCAGAGGACCTCTCAAGGATAAATGGAGAGCATATTCAGAATCAATTTTAAGAGTTTTTGGAAGAAAAAGTCTACAACTCTAAACATCTAAATGTGAAATAAAGAAGTATGGGATTATCTTAAAAGCCTTCACTGAATATATTGTGATCTCAAAACTATGATCCCTGGGAGTGTTCAAGGCCTCTGGGGCCCTGAGCAACCTGATCCACCCTGGCAGAGTGGGTTGGAACTAGATGATCCTTAAGGTCCGTTCCCACCCAAACCATTCTATCATCACTTATGTTTTAGGATGGAAGTCTTGGGAACAAGAAAATCAATGCCCCTGTTGTCTTTCATACTTTTTCCTCATCTGTTCCCTTCAAGGAGGATGTTTCATGATATACCCCATGTCTCCTTATACAATAATGTAACGAGACATAGGGTATAACATATAATAAAGGTCTGCTTTCATTGCATTTATTGCCAGGAATGTTTGGTAGCCCTGCCAATCTGGGACGACTCTTTCCTTACTGAGACACTAGTTTCTACTCCATACTGTCAATTCATTCAGTTATTTGGTGAGAAAACAACACATATACTGTATCAGGAAGCTAATAAAGGTTAAAATCAGATTACAGCAACCTAAGCATTAAAAAAGCGTATTTTACATCATGTCCTGGTTAATGCACTGGGTCACAAATAGTTTATAAATACAACTGCTGGGACAGTAGACAACTGGGAATGAGTTAGCAGGCAGGAAGAACAGAATTAATACTTAACTGGCCTCACAACAAAAGAATTAGCCTAACAACAGACAGAATCTGTAAATTTCTCATTTCAGCCCCTTCTGCAGAAGACTTCTAGCGTAGGCAAGTTCTGAGTCAATCCATGGATGGGATGACTGTGGATCACCCTTGCTGCTAAATGCCATTACTGACATATCCACTGAGCCTTGCCTTCACACAGGAAGAAAAATGAAAGCAGCTCCCTCCCAAGCATTGGCAGGCCAGGTACCACCTCCATGGCACCTTTCCAAATGTGAAGAGCTGATAAATTTGCCATAATAACAGGAGAATTCTGCTCCTTCCTTTGGAATTTGAACAAAGTATCAGCACTTCAACAGCCATAACTATGGAATTATTTCACAAGTATGACTTATAAACGGAGGGGGTTTTAGCCAAGAAGTTCTGTAGTTTTTGTAGCTTATTTCTCACCTAGTTTTTCCAGAAGTATTTTTAACAACTTTTCGGAATGACTGGTTTGCTGAGGATCTTGTAGACAAAGTTCTAGGAGAAGCACGAACAAAAGTAGATGGTGGTGTCTTAGGGATCTTCTTTACTAAATGTGTCACCCACTTCTTCTGTTCATCTTGACAGGATGCCAACAAGAGCATATCTCTTGCTGAAGTTACATCATAACTCACTACAAGGAAAAAGGAGGAAGATGATTCAGTGAAAACCCAGGTTCCTTTTCAAACTAAGAGTTATGACACACCAACTGTGCCACTGGAAGGAACAATGGAACCTATATACATTCTTGTATTGCATTTGTTTATATATTTTTGGAAGACAGCAAACAGCAGGGAGGATTATGAATATAATGTTTTTCACGATTTGTCATTCTGCATTAAGATTCTTGAGTCTAACATGAGCATTGGAGAAATTAGAAACTTACACTAATTACAATTTTAATAAGCTGGGAAGTTGTGTGGGTGCCTTATGGCTGAGTTCCAGAGTACATACCCTGAATGCTCCACCTCACAGCAGCACAGAGGAGAAACTCTTCCTCCAGTCTGTGAGGTGGCTGAAGAACCACTCTGCAAGGTGTCAGCATCTCAGCAGAGCTTGCTGATACAGCCACTGCAATTGTCCCTAGTATGGGTCAGGTATAAGTGCAGAGGGAATGGTGAGGGCACCAAGGAGCTGCCCAGTACTTGAGAACAAACCTCTAGGAAACCTTGTGCTCTCAGGGCCCTCAGCAGAACTCCATCAGCTACACCACAGATCTCCCTAGAGAGGTTTGCCACAGCTGCCTGTTCATAAACACTGTAACAGCCTATTGCTTTAACAGCAACTTCCACATCTAAAATCACTTCAGTTTTAAATTTTAATTTTAAACTGAAGTGCTTTTATTTACCTCCAGTAGTTCAGCAGGTTTGGCTTAACCACATGGAGAATACAGAACAGAAAAAATCCATGAGTATACCTTTGCATGGTGCAATTAATTCCTCCTTTTTATCCAAGTGGTCTCTGTGGCACTTCACATGGCATCTTCGACATTCTAGGGCAGCAGGGGGTTTAAAGACATGCCAGAGAGGTTTGGCACAGGCCTCACAGTTGGCTGGAAAGTGGTATAATGTGGGAATAAATTCATGGCCTTTGTGATTTAGAAAATTTGTCTTCTCTGCCGGCTGTACTGGTTCTACCTCCAAATCCTTCCTGCATTCCCCCTCATTAGCATAGAGAATCTGAAAAAGAACACTGCTGTGTTACTGTTGAAGCACTAAGTATTTTCATATCCTCTTCAAAGAAGCCACCACTTTTTCAAGAGAGTTAAATAGACAGGAGAATATTTATCTTTTTACCTGGAATATTTTAGGAATTTCTTCCGTTTCAGCTCTATATACATCTCCTTGAGTTACAGGCCGGACATGAAACAGCTTACTAGATTAGAAGAAACATGAATCAGAAAATGCTAAAAAGTTATGTATGGTTCAGAACAATTACCAAACTGCTTTGAAGTTCTCAGAAATTATGCAAGCAACATGACCTACTTCAACACTGCAATATGATTTTGGGAACTAATTCATAAACCATACAGATTTTGTCTACCCACATAAGATCAAAATACTTCACAGCATGGAAAGAGGATTATCTTACAAGGGATTCAAGATCCATCACAGTAAATTTACTTAAGATAAAGGCATTAAAATACTTCCTC
>WBNQ01061390.1:0-13815 GCA_013401375.1 Spizella passerina
GCTATTATCCCTTTTTCAATGGAAGTCCAAGAACAATAGTCTATTCTTATAGAGCATTATATTATAACTTGTGAATCTCAAGATTTTATGAAAGTAACACAGCACCTGCTAAGAGAATTGTTCCCACACTTGGAGGAAACAGCAAAGCACTGCCTGAACAATTCACCCAAGAAGAATGTTACTGAGCCATACATTTTAAAGGAACCAGACATTTTAAAACACACCTGTGCTGGCCTTGGGAAACAGCTCATGAGAAACTCTCAGTTTTGCTAGCAGCTAAAGTGCTTTCTCCAAAGACATGATTTACTGGGAAGTCTGAGCTGTTCTCACAGGGGCTCCTGCTCCGCTCAGGTTCGACTCTTTGGAAAGTGAAGATTCATGGGCTTGTACCTACCTCTGTGTAAATCAGGACTATCTCCTTTGAAGTCAGCAGATGTAAAAATCTGGGTGAATAAAGGAGGATCAAGGCCCAGGGCTGTCATCCCTGCCCTGCTGCTTTTATTCAGGTTAGGCTTTCAAATATGTAATTGCAATATTATTTTTCCTGTCATTTGGGAATGTGGGTTGAGGCTGAGCTGGAACAAAAGGATTAATAGGTGCAGGCTTGCTTTGAGAGCTGCAGCATGGTGCCAAGGAAGGCAGTGGCGGAAGGTTGTCAGCTGCCCTGTCACTCTGAGTGATCTCTCTCAGCATTGCTCCAGAACTCCCTCTTTTGCTACTCCATTCCTCTCTCAGGCAGCAGTACCAATGCCACTGTTGGTCACACTGTAGTAGAAGTCTTCACAACTTCCTAATATATTGTTGCACTTCTAAACCAGAACTGCCTCAACAGTGATGGTTTTCTAACCCATATCTTTCCTATATCACCTTTGTGCAATATATGTGTCCCTCATCTTTAACTGGTATCATGATTTGTGCTGGAGTTCCTTACTCAAAGCAGGATGAATTCCACCTGGGAAAGTTACACACTTGGTCAACATCTTAAGCATCAGTCCTCATGTTGGAGGTGAGGTTGTAAAGGTTGAGATTGCAGCTGAGGTATGCAGCAACCTGCCAGAGGCACATGATATGGCAGGGCTTGCTAAAATTAGTAACATGATGAATGATTGTATTATTTACAGTTTCATTAATTGGGCCTGCACTTGAATCAGAAAACCGGTTAAAAAAAAATTAAAGAAACAGAATATTCCACTCAAAGAGCGGAGCTAATGCAAAAGCCTACCTCAGAAGAAAACACTTGCACCTGCACTGTTCAACTCCCACATGAATGACAATTTAATGTTTCTGGCACAGAGATCTGATTTATGTACACAGATGCCCTAAATGTCACAGTTCAAACCAAGGGTCTAGCCCACACTGAAAGCATTGTTAATATCATTGCTCTTTAGTCTCCTAATTTTTTATTATATCAAGTACTAAATCAATAGTTAAAATGTAAAGAGGGTTTCTTTAATTTCAGAAAGCATATTAAATGTAAATAGTTCAACATCAGCACTTGAAGTGAGTGGGATTTTTCTCATTATGGAGAAGACAAAAACATTGTGCTCATTTCTGTATGGGCAAGCAACTCAGTTAGACAGGAAAATGCTGTATTTTACATCCCTCTATTTCAAGACACACTTCCAGTATTATAAAAATCAGTATGTGAAAATACATGATAAATGGTGTAACAGTTAAATTCCCAGCACATCACTCCATAAGCAACTTGTGCACACTTTTGTTCATCACCAGCTCCCCACAGCTGCCTCACTGAGGGCCTTCAGGCCAGGTGTGCCCTGGCCAGTACTGAGGCACTGGTGTGCACTTACTGTGGGGGTCAGCTCTTCTTCATTCCTCAACCTCAAACTAAAACAGCCTTTCCAACTAAAGTGAATACCCTCAGTTTTGGTGACACAGATGAGAGCCACTAGCAATCCTCACTTTGTTTTGTTTCATGGGCTTATCTGAAAATTGTGCTGCTGCAGCTAAAAGCAGAATCTGCTAACTACCTAGACATCTGTTTTATAAGACCAATTAAAAAAGAAATATTTACTGTATTATTAAATAATATTTTAATGGAATCTCCCACAGTCCTTCAGCTATGAAGTCTGGCCATCTCAATATGAACTGGTTAATGAGCTGACATTTTAATTTGTGCTCTCAATAGTGTCCTGTTGTGTTTTCTAATGTGTAAAGAATATAGTGTTTGCAATTAAGACACAGGACTAAAACAGAAGATGCACACTGGCGTTTAGTGACCTACTATTGCTAAAATGATGAAAAATGTGTTTTCACCTGTACTTGCAGATTTCCTGCTTTTCACACTGTACCCAGACCTGAAAAACTTTTATGCGTCCTGCCCTTGGGACCCTCTGCTAACTGAGAGTCTCTTTGTTGAGCAATTGAAAAATGGGATACCCAAAACTCATAAAAAATAAACTAATGGCACAAAAACCAGCAACTTTATTGCTCTCTGAAAGCCAACAATGGGAAAATACAGTAGACTGGAGACAGTCTACTAAATAATTTATGACATACAGCCCATTTCAGCACAATTTTTTTTCCCTATTAGATGTGCATTAACACATAAAAGTCAAACACATGGAAAATCTTATCTGGTCTCAGAGAAAAATAGTCCCCCATCCTTGCATTTCCTCAAGCTCAACACTACTCTGAGCTGCTACTATGTCCTAAAGAGATTGTGTTATTTTTGCTCTAATTCTGCTGAACCCCAAATTGGGTTTTAAGTACGCTTTTGAAACAATCATTGTACTAACACAGGCTTTATCTACTACTTTCATTGCTTGCATCTCAGCAGATTATTCCTCAAAAAAATGCATTTGTTAAACACAGCATTATATAATGTTACTTCATTCCTAGTCACAAAACTTTCAAAAAAAGGGAAAAATCCTCATCTAAGACTGCTTGCTACATTAAAGTACCATATTTTATTTTTATACAAGGATTACTTGTTCCCCCGGATTTCAATTCATTACTATGGACCATGCAAAATGCAACAGACCACAGAAGCTACATTTTCAAATGGAAGTTTTTATTGATTAATCAGGCATTGGATCAAGTATTGTAAAATAAACAGATTTTGTTTGTTAAAAAATGTCCAGAAGAATACTATTCATAGCAAACTTGTTTCCTCATTGTCATACAGAATACGAAATTTTCCAAGAAACAAGCAAAAAAGAGACACCTGACTAATTGCTGTCACTTTATCTGTGTATATACATATGTGTGTGTATACACAAATTACACACTCTATTTGTGCATATGCTGGTGTGTGTATACCCATACATATGTGTACATATATACACAAACATGTGCATAAAGAGTACTGACTGAGTTAATAGGACATTGGAGAAATGTGGCTTAGCTCCAAATGAAGTATTCTGTGTTAAAATAAAGATGATACAGCAAGGTCTGTAGATGAAAGACCATCCTTTTTCCCGTGGCCAAAACCACAATCTCTCTTCAGACTCATGCTCTATCTTTACAATGAAAATATGTGAAATCATTTGGGACCTCTCCAAATTCAATGGTTGTTTTTCCATCCAGCTCAATCTCTGCCAACATTGTATAAGCAAACACTGAGCAGTGTTTTCAGTTTATCCACTACTGAAATCAGCTTCTAGATCTAATATTTCTTGCAAAAGAGAAGACACACAGCCTTGCTACATGTACTTTGGTAATTCACTCTTTCCTTTCAGGCAGAAACTTAGCAATAACGCTAGAATAAAAGTCCTTTCTTCATGCATCCTTTTATCACTGCTTTGCATCAGACATCTTCTGTCAACTAATTTTCAAAATTTTCATACCATCTCAGCTAGCTCCCAACATCCCAGGCCAGGTCATCTGGGCATTGTATATCAAATTGTATCAGTAGCATTGTACTCAGATACTTGGGGATTGATTTCCTTTTTCATTTTTGAGGGTATACGTTTCTTGATTATTAATGACACTATGATAAACAGTGAGGTTCACTAAATGTACACACTTTGTCTTTTTATGTCTACTTGGGAAAGATCAGTGGCTCCTACCTGTGAACTATGGGATGTTGCCCAGCTGAAAGCCATGGTATCAGCCATGTACTGCCAGATTTTTCTCCATTTAATTCAGCAGTTAGCAAGGCATGTAAAGGGAAATCAAAGAAACATGGAAAAGCATTTATTTTCTATTAAAAAAAAAACAAACAAGCAGGCATGTAAATATTCTCCTCATCTTGTTCATAAATTTTTGATATAATCCTAAGGCAAACTGTAGTAGAGCTTGTACCTGGAGAATCAGTATTCAAAAAATCTGAAGCTGAGCTTGGGACCATTTTATTTTGGACCCATTACTGAACAAAGTGCATTAAAGCATCTTTTTCAAAAGACACCTAAAGCATGGTTATAAATTACTGAGCAAATCTTTAAAGCTGATATTCAATTTATCTTTTCTCTACACAGGCAGATATTCACCACTTGCATAGTAACAACAAAACACTGCACGAAAACCATTCTTTTAAAGTTGTCATATGCCTCAATCATCTCCCAAAATGATCATTTATACATAAGCACTGCAATAATTACAAAAAGCTTTTATCTGTAAAGGGAAAGAAAAAAAAATGCACCTGATTCAGCTCTGAGATAAAGTACATAGAACCTCTCTTGCCTTCACTGAAGCTCTTCTACCAACACCAGGATGAACATTGGGTCTCCCTATGCAGATTTCTACTGCTGCTGAAAGCTCACTCTTTACTTTTCATTCACAAAGTGAACTGTGCTTTCCCAAACAAGCTGACACAATGATAACTATGAGCAAACTCCAGCTACAGTGTTTCTCCATCCAGCATACGCAAAACAGATTTCCTTGCTTTGTTGTAGACACTACACAGTGTATGACAATGAAACATTTGTATTTAATTTAAAACCAATGGTAAAGTGGCGCATGTCTCACTTCCGAGTAGTTGGCTGGGCGTGCTACGTTGAACCTTGTAAATCAGCAATAAGCATTCACATGTCTGCCATCAGAACCGTGACATCTTCCATTACAATCAATCCTTAAATGGTGCCGTGCTCTATCAAATTAGTCTACAGTCAGACCTTGGATTGGCTGCTCTCCTCCAGTGCTGCTGATTCTCAGAGATGGTATTGGGCTTCCACATCCTCAGTGATTCTATAATGTTTCCCAAAGACGAAAGCGAAGCACTGGTAGATGGGAATATTGCCATCAATAAAATGAATCACCAGATGATTTATCCACTCACATTTCTAGGAGATACTCCACATGTTTTTTATGAACAGAGAGAGCATTGCCCTGTGAACAGAAGTAAATTAAACTTTATTCTTTTGCTGTGTTGGCGAGCTCCACTTCCTCGCTTGCTTATTTTTGTTCTTTTGTTCTGCACATTCCCATGTGCAAAGTAGAAATTGAGAGCTCTCACACTCAACAAGGCTGGTAATGAGACCACTTATGTTGGTACAAGTAAAACCTGAAGTATACTGACTTGTCCACTATGCAGTTTTCATCTTTCCAATTTTCTTCTATTATCCACTGTAAAATAAAATTATTCAAAAGGCTGATGAAACTTTAATTAACAGGACCACCAATGTGCAAAAAACCCCCCTTCCCAAAAAAACAAGAAGTAATTTCCCAGATGTCCATACTAGGCTTTCACTTTTCTCTTTTTTTTTTTTTTCATTTTTATAAATAATTTATAAATCTTCCTGTAGGAGATGAAATACAAAACCAACCAAACAAAAGCAACTGAAAAAAAAAGTTCTAAGGTATTATTAAAGCCACTTCTTGTCCTTCAGTACAAAATACACAGGAAGAGATTTTCTCTCCTTGTCAGTTTTGCCCAAATTTGGCGGCATTGCCTGGGATGCCACGTGGATCCTCCCTGGAGATGTGCCCTCCTACCTTTCGGCTTTCAGCACTCACGCGAGCTGCTCGGAGGAGTCTAGGTGGTCAGGGATGGGCAAGCCTGTTATAATGGTCAAACATTTATTCCACACCGTGAACGTGGGGCACACTGGCTGGCCAAATGTAATGTCAAAAGTGTAAAGGTGTAGGGAGTTCAAAGCATCATAAAAGGCAAGGGAACCGTTGTCGTAGTCCAGCAGAATCCCGACGCGCCGGAGGTGAGGCGCGGGCTCGATGGGGATTTCTTTGCTGTTGTGCCGCACCACCCACGTGTTATTGCAGCGGCAGAGCACCCAGGAGGCCGAATTCTTGCCAATCCACTCATGCTTCGGGGCTGACTTGTAGGAAATGCCAATAGCATACCTGCAAAACAAAAGAACGTCTCAAGGAAACAAATGCTTCCTGCCATTTTGTCTCTCAGTGAAGTCAAATGTTAGCCCAGAGGACTCACTGGAATGCCCCCGCCTCTTACCGCCGTGAGTTAAGCTCTAATTAAACAACGTTTCACCACAACATCTGCACAGGCTTAATTAATGCTTTCTCTGTCTCTCTTTTNCCACTGTAAAATAAAATTATTCAAAAGGCTGATGAAACTTTAATTAACAGGACCACCAATGTGCAAAAAACCCCCCTTCCCAAAAAAACAAGAAGTAATTTCCCAGATGTCCATACTAGGCTTTCACTTTTCTCTTTTTTTTTTTTTTCATTTTTATAAATAATTTATAAATCTTCCTGTAGGAGATGAAATACAAAACCAACCAAACAAAAGCAACTGAAAAAAAAAGTTCTAAGGTATTATTAAAGCCACTTCTTGTCCTTCAGTACAAAATACACAGGAAGAGATTTTCTCTCCTTGTCAGTTTTGCCCAAATTTGGCGGCATTGCCTGGGATGCCACGTGGATCCTCCCTGGAGATGTGCCCTCCTACCTTTCGGCTTTCAGCGCTCACGCGAGCTGCTCGGAGGAGTCTAGGTGGTCAGGGATGGGCAAGCCTGTTATAATGGTCAAACATTTATTCCACACCGTGAACGTGGGGCACACTGGCTGGCCAAATGTAATGTCAAAAGTGTAAAGGTGTAGGGAGTTCAAAGCATCATAAAAGGCAAGGGAACCGTTGTCGTAGTCCAGCAGAATCCCGACGCGCCGGAGGTGAGGCGCGGGCTCGATGGGGATTTCTTTGCTGTTGTGCCGCACCACCCACGTGTTATTGCAGCGGCAGAGCACCCAGGAGGCTGAATTCTTGCCAATCCACTCATGCTTCGGGGCTGACTTGTAGGAAATGCCAATAGCATACCTGCAAAACAAAAGAACGTCTCAAGGAAACAAATGCTTCCTGCCATTTTGTCTCTCAGTGAAGTCAAATGTTAGCCCAGAGGACTCACTGGAATGCCCCCGCCTCTTACCGCCGTGAGTTAAGCTCTAATTAAACAACGTTTCACCACAACATCTGCACAGGCTTAATTAATGCTTTCTCTGTCTCTCTTTTGGGTCTGAGAGGTCAGGGAAGCTCATGGTATTATTTCTAGCTTGGCAGCTACGGCAATTTTTTTGAGGGCTTGCCTCTGGTATTGAAAAGGAAGATTGTTGAATACTCAGCAACCCAGGGTTTAAATCATTGGACCTCAAATTTCCATTTCCAACAGATGAATACAGAGGAATTCATTGATTTTAAAATACACTGCTATCTGTCAGCTAATCTGATCTCTCCTTGCTCCTTTAATATGTGGCCCTGAAGAAGGAATGCAAGAATAAACATCAAAGGACACATTAAACATCTCTCTCCCCTCCCCCCACTCCCCCCATTTTTGCCATTTTCAAATATGTTTTGCCAGATGTTGCTGTGGTTTTCAGATTCAAATGAACATTTTTGAGACTGGGTTTCAGGCCAAGTTAAGCAACTGTAGGTGAAGACATTTGCTCTGCAAACCATAATTTATGGCAAGATGTGCAGGGCAGAAGGATTGTGAAAATATTCTCATTAAAGGATACTGAGGAAAAATGCCTGATTTGTCATATATAACAGAAATGTAAAAGTTCCTCACGTTCTAGAGACACTGCAGTATTTGTTGGACATTCAACCAGCAGAGATTAATCTGCCATAAGGTTTTTTTCCTCATTCCTCATTCCACAGACAAACAGCATTTTACTTCTTTGAGACAGTGGGAAATACCTGAAGACCCCACTGATTTTTCCACTCCATTAACTTTCATCATGGTGTCTTTGAATACCAAAGGATAACATCTCTTCCATTGACTAAAGGCCCTCTGAAATACACCCCTGTATGACACAGAGGATCATTCAGAAGTGAAGGAAAGCAGTCTTCTGTTTCCTGCCCCTTGCTTCATTCCCTGGGGCACAGACCTACAGCTCTGCTGCTTCATGTCCCCTTCCCAAAAGCAAATCTGACCTCTACCCCTGTTAAACTGGATCATCAAGTTGTGCTCAGTTTTATTCACTTTTTCACAGAGAAGGACAGAAAATCTTGTACATTTGGTAGAGAAGTGATCACATTTACAAAGATATCTCTGTGTAAACAAGATGAAAGTTTTTGATCCCTCCAATAAAAAAAAAATAAATCTTAATATTTACTGTATGTGGGTTCAAAAAACAACCAACCCCAGCTATGGATAAAAGTCCCGTGAAGGCTGCTAAATACAAAGATGCATAATCTGACAAATTTATGACAAATTTATTTCTGGAGTCCAAAAGTGCTGAAGATTGGGAAACTCATCTGACAAACTATTTGAAAACACATGCTTGGCCTGCTTTTACACTGTTCCTGATGTCTCTGCTACTGGTCTCTGTCAGAGAAACTGTGCCAGCACCTGTGTGGTGGGAGCCAGTGCTTCTTTTCCCCGATATCTTTATACACGTACCACGTGCTCCCGCTTATCACCACCTCCCAGTAGTGCCGCCCGCTGTCGATGAAGACGTTGCCAGCCACGCCATAGCTGCCCTGGCTCGTGAATCGCTCTGGTGTGTGGCTCTTCTTGGATGATGTCTCATCCCGTTCCACTGTCAAGTTATCATGAGACACTTTCAATTTTCTGTGAGCAGATTTGGGGTCCAGTTTAAATGGCTGACCTAGAGATGCAGAGACAAAGATGACAGAAGAATGGTTTGGCTTTGATTTTTAAAAGGAGAGTGGATTAGCAAGCCTCTAAGAAGCCCACAGGATTACATAACCATATTAACTTCCTCCTCTCAAGCATTCTTGAGACAGACTAACCTATCCTGCTCCCTGCAATAGCTACTTTCTATTGCATTGTCAGTTTACTGTCAACTTCATTGTGCACTAACTTCCCTGTGTTGATAATGAAAAGAGAGCCCTGCATAATCATCATGGCCATTATCTCTGACCTAGAGGTAACCAGAATACTCTCATTCTTGCATGTAATTGAAACCAATATACATGCTAATAAAGGTCTGAGGGTTGCTTTTTTCACAGCATATTAGATTTAGAATAACTTGTGTTCTATTAATTCTCTAGGGGCAAAGCTCCATAATAACATCTTCATCATTCCAACAAAAAGTATGTTTTCAAATCCCACAAAATGAGTTTGAAAATAAGAAGAACTAGACTTGTCTCTTTGTTCACTGACAGCTTTATTTGTAAGAAGCACAGTCAACAATTTAGGATTGCTTTGGAAGGATGCCCATGTGGTGCTGGATACTGTGCATTAAAAGGAAGGAAGTGAACTGTAACTTGGTCCAAATAATATGGTGCAATAACATTACTCAGGCTGTTGCTCTTGGCAAGTATCTTCGGCTGTAGCACAAGGTTTGTAGACAATAACAGGAAGCTTTTTGGTAAACCAAAGCTTGTAGATATATAAAGCCCACCACAATTCTGACAGGCTTGCTCATTGTGTCAGAAAGCAGAACGATCATTTACCTCCACCAAGAGACAACTAGAAAACTACAGCTCCACAAGTGGTCCAGCAAAGCACTTTTCTCTTCTTGCATACCAAGGGGAAAAACATGTAATCAGAAGATTTGATGGCATGCACAGAAAATTTAAATTAGATCTCTCATGAAGCCTGTGTGAGGCACTGGCACACTTGAAATAAGTGTAGACTGTTCAGGGTTATCTACTTTTGCAATGTGCATTTAACTACATATTATGACCAAACATAGAATAAACCCTTTGCAAAGTATTTGGAGACTATTTCTTACTACCTGGCAGCAGTAACATAACCTCCTGCCTGCCTTTCTGACTGCTTAGAGCCTTTGTGAGCTGGAGCAGAATCTGAAGGATATCTCTCTGTACTAAATTGTGTCTGGTCACATCACACAGGTTAACAGCAAACAGGAGGAAATCAGAAAGGTGTACATGCCATTCTCTTCAGACTCCTTCTTGCACCACTCACTATCACCCCTCTTTAAGCACCCTCCCCTACAATAAGCAGGTTTCAAAAGATGCACAAATTGCAGTGTTTTCTTTCCAGCCCTCAGAACTGCCCATGATGACTACATGACTGAAGGATTAGCTTGTGCAAGAGGAAAAAACAGCTTAAAACTAGTCTTAAAATTGCTATTCTACATCTGCTAATAATTTGAGTAACCATTGTTTTTTTGAAGTGGGATCTCTGACTAGTCTATCACCTTGCTGAACTCCATAAAAAATGAGGGGGTTGAAGTTAAGAAGCTTTCCAGTGTCCTAAAAAAGAGATAATTCTGGAGGATAAAATTAGACTAGCAATTATCTTATGAACACTACAAAAATAAAATGTTTTACTGCAAACATAAGAAAAGTTTTTGCTTTGTAGAGGAAAAAAAATAGAGGGGATATTAAAACAAAACCACAAGAGTATTTTCAACCATTTCACGTACAATGGCTTCGTTCCTATGTGATATTTCCAGTGATCAAACTACAGATATATCTCTCAAAAAAACCCCAACATATTTTCTGCACTACAGAAGACTAAGGCAATCTTGAGTTATATTAAATAAGTGGCTTTAATTTTGGAAACCACTTAAAAAAGATGAACTTCTCTGTCCTCTCGTATTTTCCAAAGATCAGACCTAAAAAGGAAGGCCAGAAAGGAGAAGACTCCGTGCATCCTGATCTGGGGTTACTCACTGTTTGTCTTGAGCTTGCCAGGCTCGCTGCTGCGGCTGCCAGCCTGATTGATGGCCTTGACAATGAAGATGTACTTGGTGCCACTCTGTAACCCATGCACCGTGTAGTGGTTCTGTTTGATATTGGGAACAATCATCCAGCTGTCGGCTGAGTTGCATAAACCTGCAATTTTGAACAGAGCACATCAGGCACAGCACACAAAGCACACAGAGGGACATTTAGAGCATTCCCAGGCACCCAATGACCAATATGAGCTTTGCTTCTGTACCTTTTAAAGTGTTGTTATATTTACTGAGCCACTACTTAAAGTCACTAATTCATTTTATCAACCCTCAGCCAAGGCACCTTTTAAATTCTTGCTATGTGAAGTGAACTATAAAAAGTGGGCATTTAAGAAATGGCTCAGTGGAGACACTAGCAGTCTGAGATTTTTCATATCCCAGCACAAGGCATTCTTTATTGCTTAAGAACTGGAGGATTATGGAGATCTCATCAATCTACTGTTTGGATTAATGAACTCAGTTTAAACCTCAGAAAATGAACGTGAGCAGTAAAGCCAGGAGGGCTGGGGAGGCACCTTTGCTGACAGTCCCCAGGTATGCATTCTTCAGAACCTGAAGCAAATCATGGGAGGCCAAACAAGGTAGAGCATGGGCTTCAGGGAAACCTTTGGCTCTTGCACTTCAGACTTTGCCAGAAAGTAATCTAAGCCAGTAAATTTAATGGATGCAACTTTTTGATTTATGTCCTCATGATGAGATGCCAGCTGGGAAAGTGCTGGAAAATTTTCCATTTATAAACCTTTTTCGTTTATATTTGGTTTACATTTGATGCCTACCGCAGAAGTATAACACACAGGAAATAAGTAAAATAATTCAGTACTAATATCATAAACAAATCAGGAAAATACCCTATTAAAATGAACTTTTTAATCTTCGTAAGTTTTTCCTACTGTGATATAAATGCAATGGCAGTCAATCACCCATACATACAATTCTATTGCTGTATATTTGGAACAGCTCCTGGTCTAATGGATCCTCCAGCCTCTTATTGTAGATGTTTACATAAGGAAAAAGTTTAACATTTATGAAGAGTATATCTATTCACAACATTTTATATGGTTTTACAGCCAGAAATAGATAGATGCAAGCAGAAGTGTATGCATGTGTGCACATATGTAAGGTTGGAAAATGCAACAGAGAAAGGCTGACAGACTTCTTGGCCTCTGTATTTACTGGGCACAGAACCCATTATGGAAGCTGTTGTTATTTACAGACAGCTTTCAGCTTTTAATGGATGTTCTACCAGCAAACCATTCATGAAGACAATCTTTTAGAACTCAGTAGTAATTCAGCTCTGTATATCAGACAATATCAAAACTTTATGTAAAATAAAATGTGAAGGCTACTGCTAACAAAACTGGAAAGAAACAGATCTGTGATACAGGTTTGCAGACTCATAGACAATTCATGGGCATACTGTGAGATTCCTTCCTAATGTGATATGTGCTTTTCATAATAAAAGATCATTAGAAACAGAATTTAAATTCCAAATTTCAATCTGAGTATTATCATGTTTGTGTCTCAAAATTCTCTTGCAGTACAAAGCATTTTTGAGAGGCAGGCAGAACACAGATTCATCCTGCTGTGCAAATGGGTAACTGTGGGACAGTTTCAGGTTAGATTTGTACTATCTTGCCACCTAATGTAGAGCTACAATGCCTAACCTATGTTTCTGTGCTCTGAGGAAAGGCAGAAATCAGTGAGTAGTTTCTTTCACTTCCCCAGTTGTGCACATCCTACCAACTGCAAACGCCTCTCTTGTCCACAGAGGAAGCCAAGGTGATCAGCATAGATGAGATCTCAAATTTCAGGTATCTAAAATGATGTGAGATGAGCCACTCATCTGTAGATAATTCATATATATATGATTGCATAGAACAACTATCTGCCTTTGTCGTGAAGAGAAAGAACCCACTTTATAGCCCATGGTAACCCCACCCCAGTAGTGAACATCTTAAAGCAACATCCGTCCATGTCTTCTCTCACTGAGCCCTACACACCAAATTATTTTCTCAGGCTGTGTGTAAATGGGTTTCCTATGAGGAAGAAAGACAATAAAGGAAGCAGCTTCCTGACATAAAATATTTCACTGACTACTCAGAGGAAATCTCATCTTTTCCCAGTTTGCCACAGATATTAATTGCACACTCATGTATCTGAACTACCACCTTGATTTTGCATTGAGACTATCCCTTACTGGTGCTATTGCAAAATAAATTAAAGTATGTTAAAACAAAAATAAGCACTGCTTTTAAAAAGAATTTAATATGATCAAGGAGTCTTTAACTAAAATGCCTATGATAAGATACTAAATAACATATGACAATAAGCAGGATGGATACAGACATTGGTCCTAGAAGTGTCTTCTCCAACTACAACCACACTTTGAAAGCAAGTTCTGTGGTATGTGTAAGCCATATATAAACTGACCATTATGTAGACACAG
Organism: Spizella passerina; assembly: GCA_013401375.1. NCBI lineage: Eukaryota > Metazoa > Chordata > Aves > Passeriformes > Passerellidae > Spizella > Spizella passerina. The sequence continues at coordinate 13,487 of WBNQ01061390.1, forward strand.
AAATGCCCAGAGTTTTGCTAACTCATCTAGAAACTAGTTTTGTATTAGTCACTACAGCTCTCTAATGGCACATTTTTAAGACTTCCATTACACTTTTTAGGATACCCTCCAGAGGCTGATTGCTCCTTAACAAAGTATAAAACTTTGATCCAAGTAAGTATAAAAAGGACAGAAAGGAACTGTTGCATTGCTATGAGTCTCCTCGTGAGTTCATCCCCTCCTCCTGGGTATGTGGATTTATACATACCAAATATCACTGAAGGCCTTACCTACCCTAAACCTTCGGCACGGTCAATAGAGAGAGCCATTGGAAAGTTAACACTTGATGG
>WBNQ01061395.1:5831-15831 GCA_013401375.1 Spizella passerina
AGTGTGGTAATGTAGTGATTCTTATAGGCTGTATGGAAATGCTATAGGATTTGTATATTGTACTGGATTGGTTAGTGAGAATTAGAATTTCAACACAGAAGATTTATTGTATTGTAACCAAAACATCACTATCTTATGCTTTTACTCCCTTACTCTCTTACCCTCTCACCCTCTCTCCCCTTCTCTTCTCTTGGGCCTGCTCTGAGCTGTGGCTGCAGCTCCCAGCAGGGCCCTGCACCCAGGCCCTTTGCAATGAGCCCCAAATCCCAGCAGGGCCCTGCACCCAGGCCCTTGGCAATGAACCCCAAGTTCCTGACCTGGCTGCAGAGATCTCTGCTCTCCATCCATCCCCACTGTCCTATCCCCTGACACTCCCACACAGACCCAGCACCCTGTGCCCTACAGAGCCCTGGGGCTGCCAGGCTGGGCCCTGGGGTGCTCCCACCTTGCTTTGAGACTGTTCAGGGAGTTAATCCTGTTACTCAGAGCAAGCTTGAGCTGCTCCAAGACAGCTCCAGCCTTGTCTGGCAGCCTGGTTTTAACCAGACTGATGCAGTAGCAGGCAATCAGTGTAAATTCTCCATCCTTCCTCTTAAACTGCTTTTTCTCTGAGGTGAAATGTCACTGAGGCTGTGCTTTTGTGTTTCTGCCTGCACAACATCCTGGTCACTGTGGTCTTGTCTTGGGCAAAAGCTCCCCAAGCTCTGTTGATGTTTTGGCAGAATCTTTATGTTGTGGTTAATTTGCTTCTTGCTGTTTTCCTTTCTTTCTGGCAAATGAAGATGAAATGTAATTATCTCAAATGAAATGATCAGTCAGGGGAATAGTGCTTAATCTCTGAAGAGATCTTTGTTCCTGCTCACAGAGTCATCAGCAAAATAGCAGCAAATGCAAATGGTGGCCAGCCAAGTGGTTCCATGGAATCAAGAGGTGCAAGGAGCCAGGAGCAGGTGGAAGGCAGGGATGGAATGTCCTGTCCCAGTGTTGACTGCACAGACAGAGTGAAGTCAGAAGGGTTTGTGTTTGTGGGCAGTAAATGAAAGTATTGGTTAGGATTGGTTGAGTCTCAGCCATTGAAGACATGAAAGGATCACTCCAAATAACCTGAGATGCAGCCAGAGGTGTTGGTCTCTCCCAGCTGGGTGAGTGCAGTCGGGCTCCTGGCCCAGAGACTGGTCTGGAATAGCTGCTGTTTGTCATGCTGGAATGGAATATCCAATACAAGTGATGCCCTGGAATTTTACACTATTGCTCAGTTGCAAAGGATATTGCCCTGGTGGATTTGTTTTCAGTGGCTTTATAGCTGCTTGTAACGAGGAAATTGCATCCACAAGATGTTTTATTGTGCTGTGAAATGCAGAAAACACAGAAACTGCGCACAGACAAGGCTGACACAGCAAAGCAATATGATTCCAAATAATACATTAAAGCAACCAAAAATCACCTTGACTTTATTTCTTTCATTTGGCTTTCTCATTATGACAAAAAAATAATAAATTATCCTGTTGTACAAGCCCTTACAATTCTTTCTGCTTATAATACAGTTGTACAGTAATAAACTCACGTTGCTTTCCCTTTGGGGAATGCCAGGCTGAGGAATTTGTTAAATCTGTGAAACTGGGGAGATGGCTTTGAACACTTTGCATTCTGAGGTGCAGTGCACACACACAATGTGGAGCTGTCAGTGTGAGGAGCTGCTTTAATTAGCTGTCTTTGTTCACATGTTTCCAGGAGAAAATGCAATTTGTTTTACACGGCATTGTGATATTTAGTGGCGTGAGGTGACAGCCACGATGGAGATGTCTGTGCAGGATATCCTGTCAAAGTTTGCAGGGATTGTCTCAAGGTTTAGTAGCAGATGTTCCTTTTCCCTGTGTGTTCGAAAATCACCAGAGTGGAGGATTTGAGCAGAGTGAGGAGCAGAGGGGTTCAGGGAGCAGCTCTGATGAGCAAACCTCTGAAACCTGCCCAGAAACAACACCTATAGGAGTTTTGGTTCTTTCCAGTTGCTCCTTCCTAGCTGTGAGCTTTTAAAGGAGAAACAAGGCACAAAATAAAGGAAGATGTAACAAAACTGCATAAAAGGAGAGGCTTTCATGGCTCCTGAGCTGGGAGTGCCAAGGCTGTTGTCAGAAAGTTGTGGTGTCCTTGGAGGAGCTATGAAATAGGCCCAGGAAGAGTGAGAAGGCTGAAGGCTAATTTAAAATTAAGAAGAAAAAAAAATGGGGCAGGTGAAATACTAATTATGGGGGAAAATCAGCTGAGTTATTTAGCTGAGCTAAAAGAAAGTTGTGATTATTTTTTTTTCCCAGTCTGTAATAGATGGAGGAAATGTGTGGAGTTGAGGATCTCGCAGAAAGGCTGATTCCTGGTAAAGGTGCACATCAGATGAAGTGGAACAGTAATTGTCTAATTTACTTTAGAGCAGGAGGGAATTGTGGAGGATCAGCCTCATTCTGCTGATGGAGGGGGAGGATTGGTGTGAAACAGACCCTGACCAGCTGCAGGAGGCAGCAGCACAGAGAGTCCAGCAGGAAGCAAAGTTTTAGGAACTCTTTGTTTTGTTTTACTCTGGGAAAATCTGCTTGAACTGTGTGACTCAGCCTCCTCCCTGAGAACCTGCAAAGTACAATTAAACACAGAGGGATTTGTACAGCTAATTTTCAAGTTGGAATGTATTGCTGTGCCTTCTAAATGACTCAGTGTCTATATGTAAAAATGGCCTTTTCTGGATGGTTTTAATCATTCTGTAATGACTCTGCTACAGTTTTATCACCAGTCCCTAAAATGTCCAAAATCATCACTTGTTAGTAATTTTAAAACCTCCCAAATTTTCTTCCAATAGATTTTTTACATAAATGTCAGGCTGACCCTCTCCAGTGGAGTGGAATCTGATGAGTCTCCTGATGTTAGTTTAAATTAGTTTTATTGCTGTTAAAAGAAATAAAACATATGGAAACAGCTTCTAGTAGTTGAGATGGCTGTGGAGCTTCCAGTGGCTTTCAAATTAAGATTTAATCTGAATTTCAGAATGAAAGGACAGTGATGCATTCATCAAATTGTCAGAACTGCTTCTATGACATCTTTAACAGTGATGATACATCTGTCATGTTAAAAAAATCCTTTTTTCCTCCCCTAAAATTGTATGAAACATTGAGCAAAACAGATTTCCTTACTTCAGTCCCAGTGGAGTTTAAGCTGCATGAGCTGGTGAGCAAGGGGGGATGTGTTTGTGGTTTGATGGTGTTCAAAAGGTGCCCATAATTCTGTGCTTCATGTGGATTTTTACTTTTCTGGATTTCCTACTGAGATTCTTCAGGCCCTTCATGATGTTTNGAATGGGTGAATTAGAGGAAAAAAGGACGTTGTGTTTTTTTAGCAGGGGGTGTGTAAACACAGGTAGGTGTCTGTTTGCAAGCAGATGAAGTTTTTGCATCAGGCCATACATTTTATTAGTAGTTTAACTTTTGAATTGCTGCAATTCTGCTTTTTCTACTGAAAAGCAGAACCAAGTCTGGCTGAATGTTGGATGCCACCCAGGTGGGTAAAGCAGCACATGCAAGCTTTTTGCCCACAGTTATTTCCCCTGGAACAGACAGCTGTAATTAATGGATCCTGTGCTGATTGTGCTCTGCAGAGCTCCCGACAGGCTGGTGGTTGTTGAATTTGCAATCTCAGAAGGACAAAGCTTTGTGAGTGGTTTCACATTAATTCAGTGCAGCTCATTTCTATCCCCAGCTCTTGGAGGGGCTGCTCTGGTTATCTGTGAGATAAGGCTGTTTAATGAGCAACATGTGTGCACAGCTCAATTCAGGGAGCCCAGGGCTTGCAGTGCTCTTTGGAATTTATAAAGCACTTTGAGTTTCTTTCATTATTTTGCCATTCTCTTTGGGCTGCTTTTGTTCTTTTCTATTAGAATTCACAGGAAAAGCTGGGTGAATCTTGGGGTTGGAATGGGAGTATAAAGAAAGGGGAAATGTGGGNGGTGTTCAAAAGGTGCCCATAATTCTGTGCTTCATGTGGATTTTTACTTTTCTGGATTTCCTACTGAGAATCTTCAGGCCCTTCATGATGTTTCATCACTTTGCCTTTGGGTGCTGCAAATGATTCTGTCACAGCCACAGCACCACCAGTGTTTTGTACAAAAATGTCCTGCATGAACTCAATCTGTTTTCCCCCGTCCAGGTTTGAAAAGACAGGTGTCTGCNGAAATGTGGGGTGTTCCGTACTTTTTGTGTGCTCTGTAATGTTTTTGGAGGGTCTTGCCCTGGTCTGTGCTGTGGGCAGGAGAAATGTGCATTTCTCCCTTCCTTCAGCCACCTGCAGCTGCCTGAGGGGTCTCAGTCCTGCAAAACAGAACTGGGACACAGCAAATCCAACAGAATCCCTTGGGATCACAGAATATCCTGAGTTGGAGGAGACCTACAAGGATCTCAAAGTCCAACTCCATACCCATGGCAGTCGAGTTCCAGTGGGGGACAGGGCATGGTCTGAAGCTCTCTTACGGGTTTAAAGTAGTTATTCTATTTATGTATTTATTTGTAATGGAGATGTAGTGTTATTCACAGAGCCCTGTGAGGACAGGAGTAAAACCTGACTTCAGGAACAGAATTAATTTTCTCTGCAGAACATTGAAAATAGTCTGCAGCAGCTATTGGAAATCCATGTGCAAACTGCTGGGATCATGAGTAGGAGACAGGCATTTCTGTTGAGGAGCTGCCTCTATGCACTGGTGGATAAAAAGTCTCTGCTTCCTTGCACATAATTTGTTTCTTTGAAAAGAATTCATGTATGAGACACTTCTAGATAGGACTTGAAGCTAAAGCAATTTTCCTGTAGTGCTCTGCACACTAACAATTTAAATAAAAGGCAGAACTTGCCTGGTTTTTCTTCCTGCTCTCATTGCTTCATGTAGGTGGTTATGGTTAGATCAATTCCATCCATCAGGAAAATATGCAGAAAAAAAAAGATCTGTGAAAATAGTCTGATAACTTTCAAGCCCTTGTTTATTTTTTGCTTTCCTAATCTGTATCTTAGGTAGTTTTGTGCCTCTGTGCAGCTCAAGAATGGTCCTTGGATTAGGAATTAACCATGATTCAGGTATCTAGTTCCTTGTCTGAGCTGTTTTAATGATGCTTTTGGAAGTGTTCCAGTAAGTGCAATTGTCAATAAATGGAAGATGAAGTGAGCAAACTGTGTATTGGGGAAGCTGAGAACAGTTACTAAAAACATAAAGACAAAAAGAAAATTTCAGGTTTCCACAAAATGCATTATAAATTCTTGGAGTCAAGGCTAAAGCTTCATTTGCATTTGTGACTGCAGCAGCCAAATATTGTATTGATTTCAGATTATGCTGATGTTGTTGTAGCTGGGTTTTTAAGTGGAGCTGTAGATTTTGTCCCTTCTCAGAGATGAACAAAAGGCTGTAAAAGAGAGGCTTTGCTGGAGATTCCTGGTTATTGAAACTCAGCGAGGGCTGTAAGCTGGGAGTTCTTTAGTAAAACCCCCAGAGTGGGAGCTGCAGCCTTTAGTGCCTCCCTGCTCTGCCCCATCCTGAGCTGTTTCCTCTGGAGGGAGGAGCAGAAAGTGAAGCCTTTCCCTTGTCTCCTAATGGATGCCCTCACTGCTCAAATCCCTTATTGATCCTGCACTCTCAGGAGCTGAACAGATCTTTAAATCCCTGTCAGCTTAGTCTTGCCTAACTTCTGCATCAATTTGGCCTCATTAACTTTTCGTTGATTAAATCAAACACATTACTTGGGATATCCCTGTAATTTATTTATAATAATTAACTGTGCCAGGGGAATAAGATTTCCTCCTCTGAATTTTAATTCAAGAAGCAGTATCTGAACAAAAAATAGAGATTGGAGCTAAAATTAATAAAGCTGCATGAAACACTGTACATTTATGTACATTTACCATACAACAAGTCTGTAGAAGATAAGCAGGAACTGACTCTTGCTCCTGGTCAAGTTTTCTTTGCCCTGCCTTGTGTATGGTGCTCTCTGATGAATCCCACACTCAAGAGCCACATTTGGAAGTGTTCCAAGAGCACAGTTAGCAAATGTTCTCTGGGTATCCTCAGGCTTTCCATTTCTTCAGTTATTTTTGTTTATTATACAAAGGAAATATGATGTTTCAGAGTTTAGAAGTGGTAAAGATTGGAGTGTATTGCTCACTAAAATGAACCTTGAATTCCAGTCCATCACATCCTTCCTTTCTGGATCCTGCAAACCCATCATGTGTATGAATTAGGATGACTTACCATTATTCTGTTTTGGGTAAAAACCATCCCTTTGTGCTCAAGCAAATATCAGAAATCCAGCAAGAATTCATTTCAGCTGCTGGCCCTCTCATAACCCTTCTGCTTTGATGCATAAATTAAGGGAAGTTTCCACTCTGCAATGAAGATGAGCATTGCAGCTCACCCATTGTCATTTATTATGTGCTCAGAGTGTGCTGAGATAAGCCTGGGCTGTTACAGCTCTTGATTTTTTGTCATTATCTCTTTCTGCTGGTGTTGGCTTTGAAAGGAGCTACTGGTAAATCCCCTCCTGCCCCTGCCAGGGGACAGCAGCCTTGAGGGACAGCCCCAGAGGAGTGAGGAGCAGCCAGGACATGGCAGGAAGGTGTTAGAGCCTTGCTTTGGTTGTGCTCCTGATCTGCTGTAAATAATCCTTGGTCCTTCAAGAGCTGTGGCTGTGCCCTGCAATGGAATTGCCAATCCCATGGCTCTAAAATGGGCTGCACCTCCACAAATAATTTGTGAGTTAGTTGGCACTGCTGGATTTAGGCACCAGAACCATTTCACTGCCTGCTGACAGACCTTGGAGAAGCACAGAGGAGTGAGTATCTGGGAAAAGATCACTGAGGGGTGTGCACGCTGCTGGGGAAGGAAATTCTGTGTGGATTGTTTTGGGGTGCTGAGGAGGAGCCAGGCAAAGAGCACTTCAAACTGATAACACAAACAGAGCTCCCTTCACAGCCCAAACCAATCTCTTCTGGAGATTCCCCTTCATTTGAAAGTCAAAGATGTCACTCTTCCAAATCCAGATTCATAAGAAATAGCTGACTTAAGTCCTAGAGAGAAGCAGTCCTGGTTTATGTCAATGTTAAATATAGGTAATGATTTAAGTATTTAAAGAAGTTTTTGAGAATTCTTAAGGCATTTAAATACATATTACTCCATGTACCTTAAGTTCCTGTCTCAGCTCCACAGCAGATGCAGACATATGTATGTGTTTATTAGGGGAACTGTGGAGGCCAAAAGAGTGGAAGCTTTGATATATTTTTCTTTCCTTTTTACTTGAATTCATTTTGTAGAAGCAGTGTCAACGTGTGCTGAGCAAGGCTGGAGGAAAAGCCCAAGGGTTACTCTCCACTTCACTTGACTGTGTCTATATTTTGGAGAGGTTGTTGACAGACAGTCTGACAGACGTCATGTGGGAGGAGCAGGATTGTCCTCCTCACCTTCAGCCTCCTGGACTGTTTCAGGGCAGAGATTTTCCAGATGTGTTTCAGTTTTAGTGCTGCTGAGTTCTGAACACTTCTCAGCCTCAGTGAGTCCACCTTTACCTTATGCCCTCCAAGGGTGACCCCAGTTCTAATTTACACCAAACCATTTAAACTGCAACCTGAAATAACCCCCCAAATCCCACAGCCCATCCTGCAGGGTTGGATGGGATCAGATTCCTCATGTACACAATCAAACAGGGAAGTGCTGCTGTGACGGTGTTCACAGGGGTTTTCAGACTGGGGAAGAGACAAGGATCTGACTCCATGTTTCAGAAGGCTGATTTATTATTTTATGATATATATTACATTAAACTATACTAAAAGAATAGAAGAAAAGGTTTCATCAGAAGGATAGCTAAGAATAGAATAGCCAAGAATGATGACAAAGGCTTGTGGCTCAGACAGAGAGCCCGAGCCAGCTGACTGTGATTGGCCATTAATTAGGAACATCCAACATGGGCCAATCCCAGATGCACCTGTTGCATTCCACAGCAGCAGATAATCATTGTTTACATTTTGTTCCTGAGGCCTCACAGCTTCTCAGGAGGAAAAATCCTAAGGAAAGGCGTTTTCATAAAAGTTGTCTGCGACATGCTGCCACACAAATTCCAGGGACACTTGGGGCTCTGAGTCCTCCCCAGCTCTGCCCTCCCTCCCCTCAGCCATTCTCAGGCTTTTATGGAGGTCTTTAATGGGGTTCAGTAATGAGCTTTTTAATTATCACTTGGAGGCCAAACATCCTGGTGCTGTTTCTCAGCCAGAGCAGGTCAATCCTAAAGGTATACGATTAGATGGGAATCATAAAAGCTGATTATTTCTTAATTTATTTTTTTTTTTGCACTTAGCCAGTGGCAAAATTGATACCTACTCCTTGAAAGGATGTAGGAGGCTATTAGGCAGTGGATAATTAACAATAGGAGGAGGGTGGAAAGGTACAATAGGACTGTAAATTAATTACTGGTTCTTTATTCAGAAAGGACAACGTGATTCCGGAAACTTGTCTGTTCTCAGTGCCAGCTACAACTGGGCAATATTAGGGAATAAAATTATGCAAGTAGAAAATAAGTGTCCTTAACCAGGTCTACTAAAGAGGAGTTTTCATTTCTGGCTCCTGCCATAGAAACCCTGAGCTCTTGCTTTGTCTTCCTTTCTCCTAACAGTAGTGCAGACTGTGATGGGCAGGAAATTTCCTTTGAAATGGAAGAACTGAGCAGTGGACAGCCAGCACTGACCCCCGTGGGCAATTTCCAATTGAACTCATCCTTCCTTCCATAAATTCCCCAAGTGGTGTGGGATCTCTGGCCGGAGCATCTTTGTTCTCCTGTAGCATTAGAAAAGCAAATGAACTCCTGCCTGTCTGATGAAAGTCAAGCATCTGCCCAAGCCACATGGACCCCATGCAGCTGTAAATAATTCTCATTAGGAAACAGAAGCTTGTCATTTGTGCTATTTTTGGGGAGGTACAAGTTTAAAAAATGGAGTTGTAGAGCTCTTACCCTTCAGTTGCAGTGCACACACAGCACCTTTCACATTTAAACTTCATGTGCACTTAAGTGATGCTTAGATGAACTGCTGGTAAAAATCCAGATGAAAATAGAAGTGTTGAGAGATGCTGTGATGTGGATTTGATTTTTGGAACAGCAGGAAATGAAAGCAGAAGAGTTTGAGTGGTTGAGCCTTTTTAGGGCAAAGATATATTTTTAGGTTTCCAGATTTAGACTATTTCCTTGAAATCTTGTTGTACCACCTTACTCAGTAATTTCTATTGAGAACAGAATGGTTTTTCTGCTGGGCTTTGTTCATTTTGTCTTGCATGCAAGCACTTGCAAATGTGAGCAGCACTGGCAGGAACCATCAGCCAAGCACTCAGAAATTCTCTGTTCAAGAGAACCACCTCCCAGATGGTGAGCTCAACACTCAATTTTAACAGCTGTTCTCCTTGAGAGAAGGTATTGATTCTAAAAGTTGTAGAAATGGAAAGAGAGGGAAAAAAACCAGCCCAAGAAATTGGTTTTCTGTGTCTTTATTATTGTGAAAAGCTTGAGGAAGAGCTTGGGGTGCCAGTAATGGAGTTGGAATGACCTGCTTGGGGTTGATGGGTGATTCATGTGGATGGGTCTGGATTAAAAATGGCTTGTACCACCTTGAAGGGTAGAAAAGGAGCACTATTCACCCAGGGAGTCCATAATAAATCCCAGTTATTTGGGGTTTTGTTCCTGCAGCTCCCTGGAGGTGGGAGCACAGTGTCAGGGGAAGATTCTCCCTGAAGATCTGCCAGGACAGACTTGTGCTTCTTGTGTCTGGGCTCATTTGTGGTTGGCTGTCACAGACATCTTTTATGAAAAATCCTTTCCTCAGGATTTTTCCTCCTGAGAAGCTGGAAGGCCTAAGGAACAAAATGTAAACAATGATTATCTGCTGCTGTGGAATGCAATAGGTGGATCTGTGATTGGCTCACGTTAATTTGTTTGTAATTAATGGCCAA
>WBNQ01061399.1:0-22436 GCA_013401375.1 Spizella passerina
AGATCTGGTGATTTTAAATAATCTTAGCCCCAGGGACACCTTTCTTCTTTTAAGTCTTCTTCCTTCCAACTTTGCTTAGCTTTATCTAGATTTCCAGTGCATATAATCTATTTTATTCATTATAAATGCAAAGGATTGCAAAACAAGCACACTTAAATGATTCTGCTACATACAGCTGCCACCCCAAATTCCTTTCTAGGAGAAAGCAATAGCACAGACAGCAATAGCAGTTATCCACTGCTAATAAATATTATGTCAGCCTCACTGTTGATCAGGAATGGTGGTATCACTGGGAGACCTGTCCTTCTCATTACAGTTTTACTTGTATAACAACTTCTAAACTTAAAGCTACTGTTATTTTAGAATGATGATTTTCATCAGCTAGTTCACAACTTGCCTTCTGCTCTCATTTGCTGCTGTTTGAGGAAGCTGCTTCCTGAAAAGAATTGTTTGGCGTGTTCCATGTCATCTCTGATGGAAGTTCTGTGACGTCAGAGAAATTTTGCTTATCACAAATCGCCGTGTTTCCATAGCAAACCTTGTGCCATTCTAGTTGTGTTTTTTTTCTCAGCAACATTATGAAAGAGCCTAAAGTTAGTGGGTAAGAATTTCAAAAGGCTAATCATGGGAAGTGGTTGAGTCACCATCCCTGGAGGGAGATAAAAGATGTGTAGATGAGGAGATTGGGTACGTGGTTTAGTGGTGGGCTTGGCAGTGCTGGGTTAATGGTTGGACTGGATGATCTTAAAGGTCTTTTTTACCCTAAACAATTTGATGACTCCATCGTCATTAACAGTGAAAAATGAAGCATTTTTTTTCCAGATGACTAACAGATTAATATGAGATTTTCTGACTGGTGTAACTTCAGAGCCATAAAAAACACTTTCTGTACAATGTCACCACGTTCTGTCACTGAGTCATGTATAAAGAGCGGTTGTTCTGGGAGAGGCTGAAAGTCCTCCTGTGGATTTCAAGAAGGCTGTCTTTTGTATATTTGTATAGTGCCAGCTTAATGGGGTCCTGATTCCTCCTCTACTATTGCAATCTGTATCATTATGTATAGAAATCCTTTGTACGAATAGTGTTATTTAGATTAGAAAACAAGAAGTTAAAGTTAGAAAATGCCAGTTGAGCAGTTACCTGTGCAACCTGAGTTCTGACCCCCTACATGTGCATTCTGTACACCAGTAAAGAAGTGGTGTGCAGTTGTGCTGTTAGGCAGTCATTAACAAGGCAGCCAAAATAAGAGTCTCATTGTCAAATCAGGTGTAACCACATAGTTCAGGAGTTGAGAGGAACCTGTGCCTTAAACACAGGCTTCTTAATGTGACTTGGAAGTGAGTACAGGAAAAAGGGCTTTCTAAATGGTCACAACAATGACAGCTTCTGGCTCCATCATCAAGACAAGGATGGGCAGAGGCCGTGAGCTGAGGGTGGAGATGTCACCTGGCTGGCCTCTCTCCCTGGCCACATGCTCTCTGCATGCTGGAAAGGGCTCTTGCTTGATGAAGAGAGGGTAATTACTCTTTGGAGTGAGAGAGGGTTATTACTGCCACGTGGGAGCTTGGAGAGGGTGCCTTGACCCTGCACTTTCACAATTACAGCTGCTCAGCAGCTTCAAGGTACAGAACAGCATGTGCTTCTGCTGCTTTAGTAGAAGATAGTATTATTTTAGGATGTGTTTGTTTGGTTTTGGTCTTTGGGCTTCTTGGCATGTCACTTTGGCTTTTGTGAGGGATGTGACTGAAAGAGGATATTCCAATTTTACAAAACATTGTCATTTATTTTCATCCTGTTGGAGTTCTTGGAACAAGCTGGAAGCACAGCTGTAGTCTTTGGGTTTTCTGCCTGCTGAATGCCAAAAGACTGCTGCGATCATTCAAGAATAAGCACAGCAAAGAAAAAAAAAGGAAAATAAGCCAAAATCACTGCTGCAATTGAAGCCTTAGCCTATAGGGCTGAAACCAACCCCCTGTAAAGTACAGATCTGTCCTAATCTCTTCAGCCTTCACTTGCCTTTGCATTTGCTTAAACCCACACTTGATCCAGCAGGAATTTGACCTGGTAAAGACATTTTTTCATGTTAATTTTTGACTGGTATGTATCGTGCTCTCTATGCCTTCCTGCATGTGTACAGACCTAAGTGGGTCATTAGAGCCCAGAGATGCTGTAGCCAAAGCTGAAAAGCAGTTGTTAGCTGCTTAAAGGGCCCTAAATTTGAAAGAAAGGAAGGAACTGCTCACCTACCATCTTTTCTCAGTCCCACGTGACAACTGAAGTTTTGTGATGGCAGGATTCCCACTCCATATGTATTGCCTGTCACAAGTCTTTGTCTGCCTGAAGGGAAGAAAAATGGTGCAGCTCTAACATCATCCCCAGGAGAAAAGCAAGAAAAACTGCAGCTACTCAAGAGGGAAGTCAGCTTGGGCAGATGACAGTAGCAATAGGAGTCCTTCTAGAAGATGAGTGAACTCCAAAGTGTGTTCAAGCTCCCTCTGAACTGCAAGGAATATTTTTCAATGTTGAGATATGTTGGTACTGCTTGTAAGGCTTCCCCTGCTGAGGCTTGCTCAGGTTAGAAGCTTGTTCAAAGGTGGCCATGGAAGAGGAGAGGGGATTAATTCAGCTGAAGCTCAGACTCTTCTCTGCAGTGCCTACACTAAGACCTTGGTAACCCTGGGCTCCCTGCAGCAGATGGAGAACAACAGACACTTCAGAGGGAGATTCAGGTCCTTGGTGCTTTATATCTGCTCTGAAGGAGCAGAAAGAAATTCAGAATTCAGAGGAGCTCTCCTTCTCTTAAAGCTTCGTGTTTAAATCAGGATGTGAGGGATTCTAACTTGGCTTACCTAGGGCAAAGACATCAAGAACTTGGTGTCTGGTTTGATGGTGCAAACATCTGAGAGACCTCTGTATTGTTATCACTAGCTGACTAAGGTTGTATATTTTTACAGTCATGAGTAAACACACATATAAGTAAACCAAATACACACATTTCTTGTTTTGAATCTGTCTCCTCCTTAGTGAGACTTGCAAAACTTCATCTGTTGTCCAGTTGTTAATACAAATTAGCTCATTTTCTACTAAAATTTCTATGGTAAACAGGAGCCATTAACCTGCTTGTCTCAGCTCCAGCTCATGAAGCCTTGTGTCACAAGTGTCATTTTCTAGCACTGTTGTAGCATTCAAGATAATCACACATGTTTATTTGTTTTTCCATTAGTTTATAGTTCAGCACAGAGTGAAAGCATTACCCCAAGTATGAGCAGGGCTCAGTGTGCAACAGCCAGCCAGATTTCTGCTAAAACACTGCCACATTTCCTGCTGTAACTGTGGATTTTAAACCAGCCTTTGCAGCCTGACTGTACAGTCTCTTGTTGATGTGTTTTATTTTCTTTTCATTGAACAAAAACCTGTCAAGCTGCACAGGTTGACAGCTACTGACATCAGCCTGTGCCCAGCAGAAGCAGCCTCATTAGTGGCTCCCTGATGGAGGGGGAGCAGCTCTTCAGGTATGCAGGATTACACCCTTATAAAATGGCAGCCAGATCAGATTCCCATTCTTTTTGACTGCTTCTGAGCATTATAAATGTTTTTCTGGTGAAAGTAATCAAAGAAAAGGTGTGTGCCTGCTTACTGGGACTATTCATCTGCTGCCATTGGCACTTGTAGCCTGTATCTAGTGGCTGGGGATGGTAGCTTTAGTTTCAGGCTATAGGTGTTGGTCCAGCTGTCTGGAAACTGAAATCCAGAGCTGAGTTATTGTTGTTTTGGGTTTTTTTTTTAACTCAAAGCATCCTGGCTGTATCAGTGGCAGTGTGGCCAGCAGGACCAGGGCAGTGATTGTCCCCCCGTACTGGGCACTGCTGAGGCCACAGCTCAAATCCTGGGTTCAGTTTTGGGCCCCTCACTACACAAAGACATTGAGGGGCTGGAGTGTGTCCAGAGAAGGGCAAGGGAGCTGGGGAAGGGGCTGGAGNTTAATTAAAATGCCACCTTTACTGTGATACTGGCATCCATGTGACATCAGCTGATGTGCAAAGTACAGGTACAAGCACCCCAATGCAAATTATGAAATATTTAATAGATCTGCTCTTAGCAGCACATATCCGCTGAAAGGTCTCATAATTTCATCAGGTAATGGGGCTTTTTGTGGAACTGTCTGTCTCTGAACTGGCAGTTTTGCCATCTCTCTCCTGTGTAGCCTAGAGCAGAGAAGGTGAATGTACTTCCCTAACATGTATGTTGAAAATTTCTGTAATGTGTGTTGTTTCATATTTCTGGTACCAGAGCTGCTTAATCCAATTTTATTTACTTGCTCATATCAAGTAGAAATAAATTTTTCTCTTGAATAGTGTTACAGCCAGAGAGAGGAAGAAGGGAAGAAATATCTTTGAAATAGACATGCAAGAATCTAAATTATTTTGTGCTTGCAACTGTTACCCAGGATAGGTGACAGCGATACAGAGTCCTACTATTTGTGTTAATTTTGATTCTTATAAACAAAACGAAACAAAAATTTACAGTGGATTAATTTTCTAGTCTATTCTTCCTCATTTACATAATCTGCAATCCATGCATTGGAATAGAAGCAGCTCTGCTTGCAGCAGTGCAGAACTGTGTAGTAATTACTATATTCCAGCTGAGCTAATGAGCTTTTATCTCCACACTGCCCACTCCTAATAGCAGACTAACTTAATAATTATTTATTTTGACTAATCTCCCATGGAAGCTGTTCCCCTTAGTCTCCTCCATTATGTGATTTAGATGGAGAATCATTCTAGTGCTTGTTTTTTATTATAGTGGTTATGGAACATTACTGGAATTAAATATAGACATATTAAGGAGTCTGGCACAGTAAATACTGCACTTGTGAAGCTTGGGGGTTGAGAGATTGGAACAAAACCTGGTTCTCCAGCACCTTCCCATGTTCCCAGCTAAATAAAGCAGAGGTTCAAACCCCGGGCTGCTTATCTGCAGCACTGTTTGTTTCCCTCTGTTAAAATTTAGTGTGCACAGATGAATAATTAAAGTTCTCCTGCCCACAGTTGTTGCCATTAGAATAAATATTCCCACCAATGGAAGGGATTCAGGACCTTTGTATTTTGCTCTGCTCAGGGCTGCAGGCACTGCCATGGCTCTGCAGCTCACAGCCAAATCCATCCCAAAAAATGCAGCTTGATCTTTCACCAAATTCTCCCTTTCACCAAATTCTCCTCCAGCTCCAGCATGAGCTGCTGGCACTGGGAGAGACCCCTGCAAATGCTGCCTGTCCAGGGAGGGCTGCTCATCTACCCTGCTCATTAGCTGGAAATGTGCTGCCATAAATGAGGCCAAATCAGGTCAGGGGAATTGCTGGGCAGCAGCACCTGCTCATTTCACATCTAAATTTGACCTTCTCACTCTCTGGAAGTGGTATTAGCTATTCAGTCCTGCTTCTTACTGAGGCTCATCCATTGTTTATAAAGGGTTAATGAATGATTAATAGATATTTTAATGCATTTTAATTAATTGCTGGAAAGGTCAATAGGTTGTTTAGAAACATGGCTTGTAGCCATGTATGACATCAACTGTGTTCAAAACTGTCGTGCACAGTCTAAACATGTTTTATATCTTCTATAAATTATATATGAACCTATTGTAAGGCATTTAGAAACAGTATTTCAGGATGGGCTGAGCCAAACAGCTCTTACTCTGATTTGCTGTTTTTACCCATATGAATTCTTATTCCATTGACTCCCTGCCTTTGTAACCTGTGATCTGCTATCACCTGCTTGTGAGACTGTGCCTGAAAGAGGCCTTGGCCATGAAGAGCAGGCAAAATCTGGAAAGATTTTAAAAGCTTAAGCAGCTGGGTCAGTCCCAAGGATAAGCTGCTGAATTAGGAGCTCCCTTCTGGGAACCAGCCCATTCTTTACATATATATTTAATTTTAGTATCCATTGATTTGTGAGTGAATGGGTGGCTCATGAATCTATGGTGCTGAAGAATTGCACAGCAGATCAGGGTGAGAGAGGACCTGTCTATGAGAATATGAATATCTTACCTTACTCCATGCAGGTGCTGGGAAAGCAGCAAGGTGCCACAGTGGTGAATTGAAGCCCCCACCTTCCTCCCACTTAGGGTGTGTCTGGTGGGACACACTGCCTGGGTACTTCACCTGGCCAGCCTCAAACAGCCCAGCCAAGCTCCTCTCCTGTGGATTCTCTGCCTGCTCCTGCCCACAGGCACAGATGATGGATGGCCCTGACCTCCTGAGGGTGCTGCCTGTGTCTCGCTGGTGGAGATAGGGAGCAGCTCACACACACAAATGGGATTGAAGGCCACAGACTTGGTGAACTTATTATTTTTCCTACTGCAAATGAGGAGGCAGGACATCTGGTAGTAATGATCTAAATGCACTTCTATCCCATTGCAACACAAATATGAATTCCCAGGTCACCTAACTCCACCTCATGTAATTATGGAAGCAGCTATTAGTGGTGAGGAAGATAAGTAGCAGAGGCTAGTCCCATGTGCTTGAAATCATCCTCTGGTTCAGATAATGGCATGAGAAAACAGGTACAAACCAGCAGTGGAGGCTGAACTGCTCCAAGGCAGCTCTGCGTGGCTGTTTGGTGTCAAGAACTGGGCAACCAAGTGAAAGAAACACCTGAGTAAATATTTCAAGGACTGTTGAATTGGTGAGCGCCCTGTGATATTCAGGTGCTTTTTTCCATGACAAGAGCAGACAGCAGTCCAACTGCCACAGATTGTATGTCTTTTTAAAAAAAAATATTTATATAAATTGATCTATGGCAAAAGAATACAATACATATTAGGAGCCTTCAAACTGGAAAGGAAAAAAGGTTGTATCAGCCTGAGAACCAGCATCAGGAGGAGCTCAGACAAGTGGCCTGTGTGAGGATGTCCTAGGGCACAGAGCTCCAGGACAGATGTGACACTGAGGCTTTTCCCAGCACACGAGGTGGCTCTGCTCTGGATAAAGTTGCTGAGGTGCTGCTGGCCATCTAACAGTGTTGCTCTGTCACTGCTAGAAGGCAGGGGAACTTGTCCCAGAATACTTTATTTTATTTTTTTTTTTATTTCTCTGTCCTGCACTGTTGCAGAGGCATCATGACTTGAGGCTTGGCACCTGCTCTCACTGTTTCCACCCCTCTGCTTCCTCATTCCTGTGCTGGAGCAAACCTCCCAGCTGATGTCAATGGGCTTCTGCAAGAAACAATGAAATATCAACCACATTTCAGCAAACTTGCCATAGATTTCACTCCAGTGAATGGAAATTCAGATTTTTTTATTTTTTTTTTAGTTTAATCCTCTGGACAATGAGTAGACTACAGCAGAGTGAATTTATTTATCTTGGCTTACAAATGTAATAGTGGTGTGGTTAGTAGTCCTGGATGGAGTATGGATTTTCTACCTGCTAAGCATATTGCTTAATTCTTCTACATCTGCCTCCCTTTATCCCTCTCAACTCAAAACCTGACAATTGTACCTGAATTTTCAGTCATAAATGAGAAAGAAAGGTCCAAAAAAAGTGGTAATAAATACTAATGTAGTATGGAAAGTTTTTCTTTCATTACCAGCCTCCAAATCAGAATTGTAATGTGGTAAAAAAAAAGTCCATCAAAACACCCACAAAGACACAAAACCCAACAAAGCAAAAAAATCCAAAAAGCAAAACAAAAAACCACCAACAACAAAACAGATGAAAAAGCAAATGAAATATTTATGTTGCCTGCAGTCATACTGTGTGTCTTTCCAAGAATTGTTCATCGTGATTTATGTTCAATCCTGATTCAAATGGCATGAGAAAACTTATGGCATAAAATGAAGTCTGGCCATATTTGGGGAGTGAGTCACAAACCTTTTCAAGAAAAAACATGATTGTGTATATGGAAGGCAGGCAATTACTTACTGAAAATTAATATTTTTGTTCTTTTCCTTTCTGCACATTCAAAGAAAAATATAATGTGGAAAAGTGTTTGCAGGCCAGAATATAAAAGTTAATCTTAAAACTAATTTTGCTTTGACTACTGTATTTGCGTATATAAAATACAGATTTAACTCTCATAAATAGAACATTTTCAGGTATAATTTAAGTCTTGCACTGGGAAGAGATGGATTTCTAGGCTCACTGTTAACCTTCAGTCTGGACTTGTACATCAAGAAGGCAAAACTGTACCAAAAGAGTTCTGACTCTTTTTAACACACCACAATTTCTGGTGGGGATTAAGTTACACTGGGATTAACGATCCCTTTGCTGGTTTAGCCTCTTTCTTTCCTGAGGATGAATAAATCATTATTTTACTGCTAGAAAAGGATCTGCATCAGGGTTAGGTTCGTACAATTGGAATAATTTTCATCTAAAGTTGTTTAAATCCTGCGCAGAAAAACACAGTGTAAGAAAGTTTCTTAAAACTTCCCATGGTTAAACAAGAATATGCAGAAAAACAATGCCTCATTTTGTAGAAATAAAATGAGTGAAACCCTTTCATTAGGGGAGGTGATTGGTGAGGCAGAATAATGCTATGAGGACAGAGAGTGTGGGGTGGCTTTTTAGGAAGGTAATCTCTGCAATACAGCCAATATCATTCTGCAGGTGTCACATGATTCTCCTGTGAGCAGAATAATCTTCTATGACATTGCTTTTTTAAAATTGCAATTAAATAAGGCAAATCAATGAAGAAGAATCAGGAATTATTTGTACCTTCAAGCTGTTTATTGGGATTAAAGCCCAAATCCAGCATTATAGCCTGGAATCAAAGGTGCTATTCTCTTTGGAAGGAACCACTTTTTCTGTTGTTTTACCAAGCAAAAATAAGATTAGGAGAAGGCTTGAGAACTGAAGGTTTTCAACTCATTTCTCTTTTAAATAGAAAAGGTGTAATTTTTTTTTCTGAAGTATGACTATTTTGAGCAGTGCTTTGCCTCACATGAACTTTCTCATCTAGAGGGTGCTGCTTAATTTCCTTTAAACAAGATAAGACTAGAGAAGCTATTGCTTCCCTTGACTCTTTTTATCTCCCAAGGGTTAACAGTTAACTAACACTGCTTGTGCTGCAAAGCAGAATTTCTAATGTGGAACAAAACCAGTCAGAATATCCCACAGAAAAAGGGAAACAAGGGACATAAAGGTTGAGAGTCACCCAGGTCAGGAAAAACACAGCAAGGCTTGTAAGGAAGGGTTGCTGAACCTGCCTTTGATGTTTTAATTATGAATTCTTTTTCTGAAGTGTTGCAATCACTCACAGAATGCCTTGTTTCCAGCATTTGATTGTTTTTCCTGTGTTTGTCTCATTTTTGCCATCATGCATGCCAAAGAAAATGCAGGCATAAAAATTTATTGCATAAAAGAGATGATCTAATAAAAAACCACAGAGACAGGAGCCTCCTGTGCCACAGCTTTGGTCTGTTTGTGTTCCTGTATTTGCCTCAGGAAAAGCCTCTTCACTCTTGCAGGGTCACACAGGAGTTTGCTGGTAGTGGCACATGTTATTTGTTTGATCTTTTTTCAGTTGTGTCTTCTCTCTTCACATGTAAATGGCTTTTTTAGCAGTTTGCTGTCTTCTGTCTTGAATGGCTGCAGCCTTCCAATGTATTATTATCCTCCTATAAAGACCAGGTTCAATAACCAATCCATCATAACCTGTTTCACAAAAAGGAATGGAACAAAGACTGTTCAGATGAGACTGGATCCTGCAATCTTGCTCAAAGCTCCTGGAGAGTAGGCTTGTGGAGATCTGTGAGAGCCCCAGAGGTCTGGCTTTGGACCAACAAAAATTACACCACAATAAATTGTGACACAACATGGGGGAAAATAAGAACAGGTTGTGGAAGCTGGGGCAGAAAAGCTGTGCTGCCCTCCTGTATCCAGATGAAAGAGGGTGATGGTCAATGGGTGGTGAGTGGATTCCTTAGATAAGCATGGCAAAAATGTGCAGAAATGTCCACAAAACTTGTGCCACATGCGCAGACCTTGTGCATGTTCAGGACCTGCTGAAAACAGAACTGTCCTGTACCCACTCAGCAAGGGAGCCATTCCTGGCAGGAGAAGCCTTGTTTCCATCTGGCCTCCCCACATCCCAAAGCTCCTCCTTGCAAGGGAGCCTGGGGGGTATTTTAAATCCCACCACACTGCATCATTATAACATCAACACCAATTTTGTACTCAACCCCCAGAGCTGCTGTCCCCTGGAGAAATATGTGGTCTGTTTCCAACATGAGGAACAATCTGTGTCTCTGGGTACTCTTCTGCTTTCATTCTTTTGGCCTTCTTCAATTCTTTAGTGTCAGTTACACATAAGGGCAGTGCCCAAACCATGAGGTGCAATTGATAGATGTGAGATAGGGCTGTTGTTGGGGATTTGTTTGTACTAAAAAATTCCCACAAGGGATGGCTGAATGGGAATCTCGCTCTAGAGCCTGTAAATTTTATCCTGTCACCAGTCTCTTAAAACTCAATGGAACAGCATTGAGTATTCAATGTTTCTTGCTATGATGGTTCTTATCCTGGTACCTGTGAAGTGTCTGTTCTTGGAAGTCTGAGACCTGGCTTTTAAAACATCTCTCCTGAGGCTCATCTGGCAGCAAAGCACGTGCATGTCCTCAGCTCAAAGTAAGGAAAACTTAGGCTAAAGTTACTTGTTGTGAGAAAGCAACTTTAAGATGAAAAGAAAAAGTGAGCAGAAATGAAAGATGGTTTTATTTTTATGTAAGATTGGCTTTGAGTAAGAATTGTTGCAGAGCTCAGGACTGTTGTTAGCAAAGGAAGGGTTTGTAGTCTTGTAAGAATTTTGATATTGCACTGCTGGTTCTCTGCCTCATGGTGATTCCTTTATGTTTTGTTTGTCTTTGTAAAAAGCTTCTTTTCTGGAGATTGGCTGTGATTTAATGGCATTCTTCTAACCTGCCTGTCCATGACAAA
The DNA here is from genome assembly GCA_013401375.1 of Spizella passerina. NCBI lineage: Eukaryota > Metazoa > Chordata > Aves > Passeriformes > Passerellidae > Spizella > Spizella passerina. Next base: position 10,928 of record WBNQ01061399.1, read on the forward strand.
TTCCTCAGCATTTCAGAACACCTAAAGTGCATCTAGAGCCTTGGGGGCTTTTTCTGTGTTTATTTCTCCCTGAATCACAGGATGTCCAGACTGTGCACCCAAGAAAAGCCATAGTATTGGAGTGCTTCCTGCAGCCTGAGAATTGCATCTTGGCTGGGGCAAAGAAAAGAGCACACTGCATGCAGGCATGCTTGTGAANAACCTCTTGGATCCTGTTTGACTTGCCCCCTGCTGCTGCTGCCTTTGTTTTTCAGCTCGGCATGAAGTGATCTCCAAGGAGATCCTGGAGCTGGACACGTGGGAGAACCAGTGGAACGTGGTGGCCACCAACGTCCTCATGCACGACAGCTACGACGTGTGCCTCGTGGCTCGGCTGAACCCACGGGACCTCATCCCTCCTCCTCCAGATTTAGTGGACCAATAGAAGTGCAGGGGCTCTCAGCGCTTCCAGATTCTGCAGAGACTGAAGAATTTGGGGAGAAAAATGCTGCACTGGCTCTGGATCACAGCTGGGTCCCACACAGAGGGAAGGGCAACCCGTGCTTAAGGATATAATTGCCTTTGAGCTGTGCTTCTCTGATGATGCTCAGTTTGATAGTTCTGGTGGTCTGCACTTCTGTGCTCGAAAGGCAAGGTTGTCCAGCCCTTGTGTGAGGCTCTGCATCTTCAGTCTGGCTGTGCAAGCTCCGGTGCTGGGTGAAGCCTGGGCTGCTGGGGCTCTGCCTGACAGGCACAGTGGCAGCCAGGGCTCAGCTCACAGCAAACACATGGCAGAAAGCTCTAGCCAGGGAAATCCCTCCTTTGCTGTTCATCCCACTTGGATCTACTATCTCCCCAGGAAGCTGAGAAATAGAGTAAGTCAGCTGATGAGAAACAAGTGCCAGACTGTAATTGACTGATGCAAAGGTAAAACATAGAAAAGCCTTTGTTTGAAACAAAATCCCATTAGCCAAGCTCCATTAGCCAAGAACACCAGCTCCTGCAAACACTGTCTAAAGCACAGACACTACAGTCAAGACATCCTGTCTTTGCTAATAGACCTGAACCTGTGCTGGTAGAAACTAATCCTTTGGCAGCAAATCACAAATGAGTCTTTCAGTAGGGTTGGTAGGCAGTGTCTATCAAAGACAAGAAGAATCTTAAATTTTCCCATAAATCCTATTTATTACAAAACCTGGTATGACCAGGATCTTTGAGCTCAGTTAGGAAACCTCCCTTGAGAGATTAATAAGGGATGCCAACTAAAAAGTAATAAATGAGACCACTATTATCTGCATATCAGCATTGCAGCTACAGGGAAAGGAGAGATGTGCTAAACAATAAATGTTTCTATAATAGCTTTAATGGAGGCTAATAAGGCTAATTCTCTACCAACAGAATTGGCTATAATCACAGGGAAGAGGAACAATTCAAACAGTGCTTCTGAAGGCAGTGCTAGCCTTTGTAGGGCTTGAAGACAGTAGGTTAGAGTGAAAATTGCTATCCTATTTGAATTACCAGTAACTATTCATCAGTTCTCTGGTGCCTGCCTTGCAGTGTATCTCTTGCAGACAAGAGAACTGGAAATTTCATGGTGCTCTTGGGCCCACAGCTGTAAATGGCAGCATGCTGCAATGCAGACTGCACACCAGAGGCAAACATAAGACTAAACTATGATATTGTGTGAGAATAATCATTGCCAGCAAGAAGTGGTTTTGATAACTACAAAAGGAGCAACAAAAATGGAACAAAAAAAATAAGGCAAAGAAATGACGGAGTCCATCAAGTAGTTTACCCATAATTTCTTCCAGGATTTATATTTTAGAGCATCTCGGTTTTCTCTTTCAATCATGTTTTAGGCTGCAAGAATGCCAGATTTCTTTGTTGCTTTTCTGACTGCAGTGCTCTGCTTATGGCAGAGAGAGATGGAGAGGATGATCCAAAAGCCCTTTCCCAATTTCAACTTTTGTTATTCATTAATTATTCTATAAATATCCAGTGGGAATATTAAGCTGTCATGTAAAAACTTTAGGAAGGAAGAGGACTAATTTTTCCTGGTAACTCTTGTAGGACACTGAGGAATGCTCAGACAAGAAGGGATTTGAGGGGAAGAAATTAAGGGAAACACATAGAAAAGGAGTAAATCCATGAGCCTTACAGCTAATTGCTTGTCTCCCTTTGCATTTCCCATCAGAATGTATGCCACTGCCTAAACAGGAACTCTTGTGTTTGCATAATTTCTGTATTATTCAGCCATCCTCTTTTTCTTTCCATTGCTTATACAGGTCATCATCTGCCTAGAACAGAGTTGTGACAACCATGAAATTGAGCAGGACAAATCAGTGACCAGTTGCTAAAATCACAACCCCTCTGGTCAGCAAGTGCAGTTGTAGGTGTAAATCAAGAAGGCAAACTCTGCTTTAACAAGTTTTTAAATGAAATCAGTAGAAAGTTCTTCCAATCAATAACCATCCAATACCGGAAATTCTTTGACTTTTGTTGTTACTGTGAAATAAAGGTAATTTTGTTTTAATTTCTCTGCAAGGCTCTTAAGGCAGCTGGAAGCAATGCTCTTGAGCATCCATTAAGGGTTTCCTTGTGAACATCAAACTCTGCAACTGTACCTACTGATTTTGCTTTTTTCTTTTTTCTTTCCTTTTTTTTTTTTTTTTTTTGCTTTAATGGATTTTTTTTGATCTTTGGTCTCTGCTCTGTGGTCTATTCCTTACAGTCCTTGTGGTTTAAAGCCTGGGCTAATCTACTGGGTTTCACTCCCTAAAAGACAGTCTATTTGGAATATTTCAAGGGAAGAAGGGAGATATTTGCAACCTTTCATTAATAATATTTGACCATGTGTGTGAAACTCAGCTGCCACACTCCAATTAAACTTTTATTTCAGTAGTGAACTTGCTGCTTCTTTCTCACTTCATACGTTTTGCTTCTAATACTGATATTTAATAAGCTGTATGGAAGGAAAGTATATACTCTGAGAAGGTCTGTCTTGATAACTGAGGAGAGTAATGATACACATTTTATATATTGGCCTTGCAATCAGTGAGCTTGAGCTGCACTGGGCAATTAACAGGGTTTTTCATGCAGCAGGGCCAAGTCACCTCCCTCATATTCACTGAGCATCACCTTTCCTGCTGCCCATGGGGTCTGACTGCAGGGGGACCCCTGTGTGCCTGTCTCTGTTTCTGCCCAAGTCAGAATGTCTAGCACAGGGGAATGTTTGGAGGTTTTTTTCTGGATTAAATATCTTTCATGGGGGCAATAACTTCTTAATTTTATGTAGGCCCTATGCAGTTCCTGGGTTGCTCTTGGGATGACTAAAATTTCCAAACCAGTATTTGAAAGTGCAGCTTGTCTGAGGCAGGCAGAAGCAGAGAGCATGCTTGTTGAGAGGTACAGATCCCAGTCAACATCCCTCTGAGAGTATAAGAATCTGCAGCTCTGCTATATCCATGGGTAACCTCACATTGCTGTCAAAGTCCTTAAGAGTCTTAATTTCTTCTATGACAAAACCTGATACAAGCAAAAAATAAATTACAGAGTATGCATTCTCCAACCTCCACCAATTCAGTGGATTTCACTGAAATAATATTTTACTGCAGCCCCTTTCCACCTGAGCAGCAGTTAGCTTAGTGTTTCATCAAGGCTGAATTTACATCATCCATAACTCTAAAATGCAAGCAGTGCTGGAAGCCACCAGCTGTTTAAATGGATGGGAGGTTTATGAAGCAAAAGCATACACCACAGTTTCACTTGAGGTGCTGAAATACTTCACTGGCTCCCATACATGAAGAAAAATGTTGGAATGGTAGCTGGTCACATGGCACACAGGGAAAAAAGCGAAAAAGGGAAATGCTACAAAAAGCTAATTGAAGCTCTCAATTTTTAACCCCAGCTAATGTTTTAATTTTGAAATTGTCCATAGATAACTGACTTCATAAAGATCCCTGCAGGATTTCTCATGTCTGTTTTCATACATGTGGTCAAAGAGGAAACCGTCAGGCATCTGACTGCTCACCCTCACCCCGCACTGCTGGGGTTGCTTGCCTTGGTCTCAGTCCCTGCCCGCTACAGAAAAACACACACACACTGCATTTTGCATGTGTGCAATATTGAAATTTATGGGACAGTGTCTGAATTGTGTTCCAGCAGACACACACTGTCACTCAGAAAGCCTTGACTGGCCAAATAAATATTGCCTTGGTGCACACAGAGCTGTCAGCTCCTCTACCAGCACTCCCAAATATGCCCCAGGTAAGAGGCTGAGGGAGCATCTGTACAAGAGGGTGACAACAGAGGTGGGAAGAGGTTCCAGAGTGTAACAACATGTGATGGATTTGGCCCTGGATCTCCTGATTCTGTTTTTTTTTCCCTCTGCTTGAGATGTGTACTGAGATCCATGATCAGTGAAAAAATAAAAGGAGCTAGAATCTATTTTTTAATATTACAATATATTCACAAAGGTCTATGTTACTTTTCTGCTGATCTGGAAGACAATGACATTCTTTTAATAAGCTGTGTACCTGGTTATTGCTGGTGATTGCTGTCTTAGCTATGGGGGTGGTCCCTTTCACTGGCTGCTCTCTTAGTGGATTATGTAGCTCCTCTGAAAATAAGTTTCATGAATCACAATGCTTTGAGTCACCTGGTCAGAAATTCAGTTTTCATTTGCAAATGTCTGAAGCTCTCTCTACAGCTTTTCAAGGGGACTCTAGTTCCAGCTTCAAAGAAAAGCTATTTCACCCCCAGTTGTGCTCAGCTGGAACTAGTACATTTGCAATTTGCTATCATTTGATGTGTAGAGGTTGAAAGCAAAGGAAATATTTGGAAATGGCAAAAATATACATAGAAAGTAGGCACAAATACACTTTCCTTCTCTCTCAGTGCATGTCTCAGTGTGTTTGGTGTTTCCTGGAGTGATTCACCCACCACCCCTGGCTGTACCCATGGCCCAGGCCAGGCTGGGGCTGTATGTTGGCATTGCTGGAGGGATCCACAGTGGAGCTGTAGATCCTGACAGGCTGCCCTGCCCTGCCTAAGGAATTACCTTCAAACCTTAAGTGTTCCACAATGTCCTATGTAGTTTATATACATATGTATAACATTATTTTTAGAAGTTCTTTACTGACAGCAGTAAGATTCTTTTTATAAAGCATACCTGGCAACTCTGTCTTCTGCCTAACTCATCAAAGTACTTTTTAAAAAAAAGTGCTGGTCTTTAAATAATTTGAACTATTCTGGGCTTCAAGTCAAAAAGGTCCCTAAATTCCTGATGTGCTAAGGAACAAATGGGGAAATCTTTCAGTACTTCCCTATGTCTTCTTCCTTCTCCAATTTTTTGCTGGCTGTAGGGTTCTCCTCAGAAGTTTTCTCAAAGTTTTCTCCTCAGGGTTTTCCCAAAAGCTTTAAGCAAGTATCTTCTTTTTCTCTTCCCCTAATCCCATTTCTTCCTCAGCCCACTTATTTGACCAGTCCTTAAACTCCTTTGTTTCTCCTCCAGTTCCCCAGAAGCTGGGAACAGCCACTGGGCTGCTCACCAGCTCCAGACCTCACAGAAGCCTACAGCTCCAGCATCAAATCAGCTTTGAAGAACAAAAGGAAGATCACACCAGCTCTCTGGATTTGTGCACACTCTTTTTTGGCCAGGTTGTAGCCCCGGCTAAAATTCTGCTGTTCATTCTCATACCAGATGAACCCTGCCTGCTCTGAAGTGTCACAGCTCCTGTGGCCGTGGCCAGGCTGGGAGGTGAGCTGCATTCCAGCCAGCCCTGCTCTGCCCTCGCTGCTTGGTGCCCTGAGTTTGACGTTAAATGCCTCCCATGCTGTGCGTGCCATGGCTGTAATGACTGCAGGCACAAGCCATTATCATTATCTCTGATTCCTGAGCCCTGGATGCTGCAAAAACTGCCTGAAGCACAGAGGGAGGCGTCTTCATTATTGCTTTATAGCTCATGTCTTAAAGCCACATTTCCTCCTGCATTTTCAACCAGGCCAGTTCAACTAAAGAACTGGGTCTCAAATTTATCAAGTTTTAATATTGGTGTTTTTTCTCCACTTTGTCCTTTTCTAGTCATTCTTTCTAATAATACAAGTGATTTCACCAGCTTTTCTGTGGAATGCATTGTCCAAACCAGCCTCCCAAGGCCACTGGCTTTTCATTATCAGGGTCCAAGTACATCCACTAAAGTGACAGTCAGCTGCACTACTTTATTTTCCCATTCAGCAGCTTCATAGTAGAAGAAATGTATTTCATCCATACATGCAGTAATGTGAGAGGAAACCACTTCCCACATACACAAATTCCTGACTCATTCCTTTCAAATGTGGCTGAAACAACTGCTGAATCCAAACATAAAAAGCTATAATACCCATTCAATAGGCTTTTGCAGGCTCCCCAGTATGAGGAGGAGGATCACAGGGAGATGTCTTGTAACTAGAGCACTGATCAGAAGTTTGAACCTCTCTGGGTGTGTTTTCAGTTCAATTATTCCATTTGCTAGTCTTGGGCATCTGGTCTCTCTGCCCAGGTTCACCCATGTGAAACAATTGCAATAACACATCCTTAAGCATTTTGTGGGACTACCTCGTGTATTTAGAGGGAGGGGCTCACATCTCTGTAACTTTGTATTTCACGTATCAGAAAGTGTTATACAGAGGTGGAACAATAACACTGTTGCACTGCTCTCACCGCCCTGATTTTTGGTGACACATTTGTCCCCAGCATTCAGAAACTGAGTTTTCTGGGAAAGGAGAGATTGGGTGTTTGCAGCCAACAAGGGCATATTGTTTAGTCCTTCATAGAAAAGCAACACCACATATCTAATTGTTGATGTGTTAAGTAGAACGAGGAACGTAGGGCTTATTATAGGTACCTTCATAGCCAGTCTCAATTGGACACAGGCAGAGCTAATCTCAGCAAATTGAGCGGTCACTAATTGAGGCTAAATTTGAACAGTAGTAATTAGAAGGATGAATGAACTGTCCTTTTCTCAAAGCAGATCTGATTTGATAAAATACTCCACTTAGACACAGTTGCAGTGAAGCAAAAGAAGAGAAGGTGCTTTGCAGAACTGTAATAGATTTACTGGGTAACTGAGAGCTGAATTCAGATCATCTACCACATGTTTTATAGGAAAGATTCGGCTCTCTGGGGAGCTCTGTAACAAATCTGTGACTGATTTAACTAGCCACTAAAAGGCCCTGCTGCATCCAAGGAATCACCTACAGAATATGCATAAAAGGGTTTAACAATATTGCTGTTCTACAATAGCATCTACTTGGTTAGCTACTGAATTAAATAACACTAAGTAAAACTTAAGGGGTTCTTAATTTGCATATTTCTTGAGCATCCTTCAGTAATGACATGTTTTAAGGTTTTGCTGCCCACTTAACTACTTGAATGGTCCACAGGTACATTATAAAGTGTACAGGGAAAGGTAAGAAGATAAAAAAGTAAGAAGAAAAGTGACTTTTAAAGGCGTTTGATTCCATCTCCCTTCTTCTGTCAGAAAGAGAACACCTCCATTTAGGCAAAGCTATGGCCATCTTGCTGCTGTGAGATGTGATTTTTAGCTGAATAGATGTCTCCAAGCCAGATGTAATGATCAGCAATGAAGATTCAATAGTGCAGGTGCCAGCTGTCAGAGCAATTCAGTGTGATCTCTGGCTGGCTTGGACAGCCCATGCTGAAGCCCAAGCTGTTACATGCTCGCTGCTCTCATTAATTATCAGCCTCAGCTGAAGTAACCAAGGTATTCACTCATGCTGCAGTCAGAACTCCTAAATGAGTATAAAAAAGACCAAATCTGTAGTTCATCTGAAGGATTTGAAAAAGCATTTTGCAGTCAGATCATTTTGTAGCCCATGCTGCCATGAAGCTACAAATTGCTTACAGCAGCACAGCACAGGGAGAGGCACAGAGAACAAATGCTCACTGAGGGGTGTGTGGCACAGCAGCTGCTTGTGCCAGCACTGCCACTTGAAAATTCACTTATCAAAGGCTGCCTGGATGCACCAGCATTCACCTCAGCTCTGGAGCCAGCCCACTGTAAAGCCAGCTCTTTGGAGTGCTCAGAGGGACAAACAGTCAGAGGCTATACAAAGACTGAAATTGCTCCAAAGCCTTGTCATAGCTGGTGCATTAATAGCTTACTGCTTGATGGCTTCTTGGGCTCTTACACAAAGCTGCCAAATAGCAGATGAACAAAACCACAGGAACAGGAAATTTACCCTCTTTCCAGTATTCACAGATGATAAAACCTTCCTGACAGTTATTGTTCTGTGTTTTTCAGAAGGGATGAGGAATCCACTGCTACCCAGCACTGCAGCATAAAGCAGCCATCTGATGCCCAAAATCACAGCTCTCTTGCCAGGAAATTTGCCATACTAATGCTGCTGCCCTAAGCAGCTCAGTCTTTAATCTGATTTCTTTGTTTCTTATTTCAGGCAAGCTGCTGTAACAGCAATGTTCACTGAAGGCTGCTAAGCCTCTTGGCATGTCTGTAAAACTCAGGCGTGTTAGCAATCCTCTAGCTGGCCAGAGTCCTGCCCACTTGCATTTAAGGAGGACTTTAATGTGTTTGTACTGCTCTGATATTGCACAGATCAGGGTGTAGTTACTGTTTTATTTCCCTAGCTGAGCTAAGTAAATATTGATAAAGATTTATATAGCCTACTTTCACAAGGAAAGTAAATCTTTGTAAGTAAAAATTCAAAGTGAAGCTCTAACTTGCTTTTTTTGGAGCCATGTGTTCACTGTGTATTTAATCATATTTCTGTTGTTATTGGATTTACTGGATGCATTTTATAAAGTGCATTAGGAGATCCACAGGGATGTCTATTCAGAGGATGTGACCCAGCAGGACTTTTTGGCCAATGATGGAAATAGAAGCCAGATCAAACCAAGCCTGTTAAATGTTAGCATTTAAAAAAGCCTTCTCTGAGTTTGAGAGATAAATAGTAATCAAAAGTAAATAAAAATAAGTGATATATTGTAATTTATATCTAGTCTGGATTTAAACTGCAATTTTTAAAAGGAAAGAGATATCAAGAATACATTTTGTATGCCCAACCTGAGTCCACACCTGAAATTATCCATCTGCTGAAAGTCACCATCGTTCCACTGAAAAATATGGGTGGATAAATTCTAAAGGGACTAACTACTAGGATCAACATAAAACTCACTGTTGAACCCCCCATAAAGATCATCTGCTCAATTTAAACCATAATGGTTTTTTGAAGGATCTCAAATCTACACCAAATTCCATGTCAGTAAATCAGCCGAGACAAAACTGGAGTCAGAGAACACTGGAAATATAGCTGCCTGGGGACAGCCCACAGGCTGACTGCAGAAGTGCTGGTCACTGGGTTAATGACACATTGAAACCCTTTTGTAGTATGAGGAAAAAAAAAATCCATTAAAAAAACCTACAGAGACATCTAGCTCTATGACCTAACAGCTGCAGTTGTCTGCCATACAGTGGATTATTATGGAGATGAGCAAGCATGATAAAAATGTTACAATAATGGAGAGACTTTAAAAATGGGAGACTGGAAATACAATGCTGTTTTACTTGCAAAGTGTTTCTCATGCAAGTGTCCCTGGGAGATTTTTAAAATAAAGTTTGAATGAAATACAATAAAAATCAAATCAAAGCCCATTCACTACGTACCAAACAGAACAGCTTAGGTTTCAGATTTGGTTTTAAAGCCAGGAAGACAATTTACTTGATGAATTTCTGCTGCTGCTCAGAATTCCAGAAGAAAGAAAAAGACAGTTGCTCAAAAGGTAGTTTACAAAGAATTTGGATTTAAAAACTGATGTTGTCAAGAGATCAAAATTGAAAGAAACACAGAATTATTCAGCAAGAGCTTCAAATATCCATAAAATAAACTGAAATCAGTTCTATTCCAGGATCAAAAGCAGAATTTTACATGTACAGCATTTTCTTTTCAAGCATGCACATGATAATTACTGCATGCAGAAATGTCAGTGTATTACAGGTTGAATTTGCATGAAAAAGCCATGCAGCTACAGGCAGAGCTCAGCCTCTCTGTGTGCACCCCACCAGTACAGCTTTATGTGTAACTCCACAGCCCCGGGTGCATGAGGTTATTCAAATTCAATATCCAAACACTGATTTGAAACACAACAGCTGATGCAGAAGTCCAATGTTCACGTCGTTATTTGACCACTGTCAGAACTTCCCAGCTGGACTAGAGGGACCCAGTGTCAGGTAACATTTGCTGACTTGAAAACCAAACACCTCCTCTGGTGGTAGGTTTCCATTCCCAAATACAGGTCCTATGTGGTTGCAGCACAAAAGGTATTTCTGCTAATGATTCATAACATTCTTGATGAAATGAAGGCTCCATGCCAAAAGCTGTCTCTGCAAAGGTGTAAAGGCTCTCAGGTTAATAGTGGTGATTTCCAGCCCTGGCCAATTTCCACATGGGAAATGTTACAATCAAGCTGGCAGTGATTTTTATGTAAATTGGTCGATTATCAGAGCTATATGTATCTGGTTACTGGTCTATGGGCCCTTAAGGGAAATTGGCATCAGTATTTGCAAGACAAGCACTTTTTTCCTTAATATTCCAAACACTGGGGTTTGGGGTTTTTTTAAACAATGGTTCCAGGTCAATAATTTGATGACTGAAAAACAGATAAGTAAAAGCTAGTTCTTAATACCTAGAAATATGAAAACATTTGGGTTTGTTAGGTCTACTATCATTTTTACAGTCTAGTTAGATAAGCCACAGAAAAACAAGTAGGGCATGAAAAATAAGAAATCTATGGGGGAGAGGAGGGGTTTAACATAAAAAAAAAACACACTGAAGGCTTATGAAACCTTGAAGAAGCTGGGAGAGAACACATGGGAAGCATTTAGATGGTACAGGGGGTTTAACCTTGTATTAGCTGTGGGCCTTTCAGTCTTGCTGCAATACTCACCTGTTGGTTCACCATGAGCTGGTACAGTTTGCACAGAACCAGCCATCATCAGTCTAGTCTGGAGTTCTGTGGCCAGCACTCACCAACACTGCATCCCCTAGGGAAGGGTGTAGAACCATTTCATTCCTCTTGCATATATTGCAAGTGCCCATATTGCATGAGCTGGTGGTGGTAAGTATCTCTCTGACCTTGTTGGCTGATCTGCATAATTTTACCATAATTTGTCGTAATTTGTCCCCTCCATGGCATGGTTTAGCAAACAGAAGGTAGCTCGATTACAGAGCTTTTTCTGAATCAATAGTGCTGCTCTCATTGCAGAACTACACATTACCTTTTGTTTCTACTTGAAATATCGAGGTTTCATGGAAAGGTGCAGGATGAAACAGTACTCCTATTGCAGTTTTGTTGTTGTTCTTTGACAGGATCAGGGTTTAGCCACTGACTCTTTGTGCTACATAAAGTGTGTGTTATGTAGAAGGTCTCTTTTATCAGAAGCAGAAATCAGGATCCTCATTATTGAGCAAGCACTGCTGAAATGCTGCCAGCTGGGAGCACAGCTTGTTAAAG
>WBNQ01061401.1:0-12541 GCA_013401375.1 Spizella passerina
AAAAAGAAAAAAGAAGAAAAACAGGTCATCAGGGAAATTGATTTCTCTTTTTTGGGTTGAGTGCTGCAGTCACCATGCAGACAAGGAGACTGAATTCCAGTTCTCTTGTGCAGAAAAGAGCCTGCAAGGTGCAGGGTCCCAGCTGAGCACTCAGGTGATTCTGGTGTCACAGCAGTTTCTGGTGACATGCTGATAGAGTTCAGCTTGTTAACAGGCTCGCTGTTGAAAAGAATCTGACATCAGCCAGTTAATCTTGACAGGGCTGACTCTTTCTCTCCTCAGCATCCCACAAGAAAAGCGTTTCATGGCAATGCCTGGAGGGTGGAAAGTGCCATGACGTGGCAGGTGGATGCCTTTAGAGAGAAATGCAATGAATATTCCATTGGGTAATGTCCACAGGTACCACTGGGATGGGTTTGAATTTTCTTTCTAATTCCTTTCTCCTAGGAACAAGATCATGGTGTGGGCAGGACGGGAACAGTGAACAGTGTCGGAAGTAATCAGTCCATTCCTAGTATGTCTATCAGTGCCAGTAGCCAAAGCAGTAGTGTTAACAGTCTTCCAGATGCCTCGGATGATAAGAGCGAGCTGGATATGATGGAGGGGGACCACACCGTGATGTCAAACAGCTCTGTCATTCATCTAAAGCCGGTAAGCCCTGGATTCTCACTGCACAGCTTCCAAGGTGTAAAGTGGGAGAGAATTTGTATGGCACAAAATCAGCTGTTTCCATTCCCAAGTCATTATCTGCAGTTTTTATTATTGTGCTCCAAATATATAAATATATATGAGTGTGCACTGGACATTTGGGAAAGTGGCTGTGAAGATGGTTTATTTTTGTTAATTCACTAAGAATTATTTGACTAATGGAATTGTTTCAAAAGCAGTTTGCTTTATCAGGAGGAGTTGGAATGGAAGGTTGTAAATAGGTTTGTTTGGTGGCTACCCTTAACATGCATAGCACTGCCTTGTGGGACAACAGGATGTGTGACTTCCCCTTTTTACCTCCTTGCTAGATAGTTCTTAAAGTCAGGGCCTACAGTAGAAGCTGAAATCAGTTCTGCAGCACTCAGCTTCCCAGCACTTGATTTGAATATTTTGTTAATGAATAAAGTGTAGGGGGAAAAAATGCAGCAGAAACCACTTCCCTGCTTTGCCTCTGCCAGATGAAGGGTGGGCTGGGCAGTGCCCTCTGAGCTGGGCTGCTCTTGCCATGGAGGGGTTATCACTCCATTTGCTCAAAGCACTACCGTTTCCATGGCTAATGATAGGTGTGGCTAGAATGTCTTGTTCTTTGCCCAGATATGCAACAAAGACACAGGTATTTCCTCAGGGAGTTAATTAGTATATCATATCTAACTAGTAATCGCTCTATGATGAATGACAAACTCAAAATAAGAATGTGGAATACACCATGACAAATTTTAAAATTTGCTTTGAGGTGTTTCTGCAGTGGGTGTAATGAAAATATTCCTCTCTCTTTCAGAGCTACAAAGATGTTGTTTTTGTTTTTCAGACTCGATAAAATCTACTTTATAGCTTTTATGTTTTGTTGCAGTAAACTGTTTAACTCAGCTTTCACTTTTCCATTATTTTTCCTCATTTTCAGCTTTGGTTAGTAATCTTCCTCTGAGTAATAAAAATTCAGCATGAAATTTCTGAAAGCAAAGGTCATAGATCAGAACTCCTTTTGCAGTATATACCTTCATCAGCAGGAGGATCTTTCAGGGTTGATGAATGTAAAACGCTTTTTTTCTTGCTTTCAAATAAAAAGACCAAAATTAAAAATCTTTAATAACACAGTTTCTCTTTATTCTCTGACATTAATATTTGCTGATAAGGAGGAAGAGAACTACAGAGAGGAGTCGGATCCTCGGACAAGGGCATCAGAACCCCAGTCTCCTCCCCAAGTGTCTCGCCACAAGTCTCATTATCGGAACCGAGAGCACTTTGCTACCATACGCACAGCGTCGCTGGTACGTGCAGGGCTGGTCTGGGGAGAGCTCTGCAGGAGGGCATGCTTTGAACACAGCTCTGTGCAACTCCTCAGAGCTTTCAGAATATCACCACAATATGAGCAGCTTCTCTCAGAGCTTTCAGAATATCACCACAATATGAGCTATCTTCATTGACTGAGATACTGGCACTGAAATAATTTAGCGTCGGTTAATAAAAGCTTCAGTGAGATACCTGGGCAAATGTAATTTGTGTATATTAAATATTTTAAGTCTCAAATCCAATGTGGCCCATAGAATATGGGAAACCATTTATAATAATAAGCTGGTTTTTATTTTCATATGCATATTATGAATATTTGTGGGTGTGTGTATGTATCCACCCTCATTGTATTAGGCTAAAAGGCCGTTATTTAGTACCAGCTTTATAACAATTGTACTGTTTTTCTGCTGGAGCCCATGTGAGCTTATCTCCTACAGCAGAATTGAGTTTTTAATCTGCTCTGCTGCCATTAGGATGTGTGCTTTTCTTTACAACAAAATCATATTTCTTAACTGAATCGTTTTCTTTTGTGGTTTGAAGACTGCTGAAAAGCAGATTAGGCAGCATTAACTTCCTCTGGCCCGATGTGGTTATCTTCCTAGGTGACAAGGCAAATGCAGGAACATGAGCAGGACTCTGAGCTCCGAGAGCAGATGTCTGGCTATAAACGTATGAGAAGGCAGCACCAGAAGCAACTGATGGCATTAGAGAATAAACTGAAGGCAGAGATGGACGAGCACCGCCTCAGGTTGGACAAAGATCTCGAAACACAGCGTAACAATTTTGCTGCAGAAATGGAAAAGCTAATTAAAAAGCACCAAGCAGCCATGGAAAAAGAGGTAGGAGGTTATGGTTTGTCAGACCAACCCGTGTTTGTTAATCACATTGAAATGTCCACTTCCCTTCACTGATGCAGAGATGACAGTGTGGCCTCTGAGATGTCTTGTTCTCAGGAGCCAAGCAAATTGGTAATTAGAAAAAAGTTAATACATCACCTCCTTACACTGAGGGGTTATGTAACTGGAGAAAAGGTATGTCCTTCACGGCGGTGGGTTGTACTGAATGTTAGAATCCTGACCCCAGAAAAAACATTGAGGGTTTTCCTCTCTCTTGCCATGTCTGTGCTGTCAATAATTGCCTGCCATTGAATGTTGTGGAAGCAGATTAGCCTGCAGAGAAATGTGCCAGCTACACTTAAATGTTCGCTGTCTAGTTGTGTATGGATATGGGGGGGCTGTGCTTTTAAATAATTGATAATGAAGTGGTGCTGCCTAGAGCAGCCATTATTGATTTTTGTTCATCTCTGATCTCTCAGTGGAAGGCTGAGGATATAGTTTATCATAAGGTTTTGACTTTTTTAGGCAAGATTAGCTGAACAATAGAGCTGAGGGAATGTGGCACTGGAGGAGGACTCTGCTGGGTGCCTTGATGGGGATGGGGAATGAGGAGAGAGGGAGGACAAGCTCCTCTGACTTGGGCTTGTCCAGAGACATGGTTAATATTGTGGTGACTACCATGAGTTCTGGGTCTTGAGGCTGAAATTGAACATGGGCTATAATCCACTGGGACTCAGACTGACTTGCTGCTGGATTTGCTGTAGGCTAAAGTGATGGCCAACGAAGAGAAGAAGTTCCAACAGCATATTCAGGCCCAACAGAAAAAAGAATTGAACAGTTTCCTGGAGTCCCAGAAGAGAGAATATAAACTCCGTAAAGAGCAGCTGAAAGAGGTAACTCATCTCCAAAAAGAAATGTGTGATATGGTGTGAGAGTAGTGAGCATGTGAAAATAATAGTGACACTGCACCACAGATCTTCCACGGGATTGCAGTGAGTTCTGCATTTCAAGAGCAGAGTCCTGTGTGTACTATATTTGTTTCATCTCTTGGACCTTTGAGTAAGAGAATTTATTTTTTTAGTTAGTTGTTGGTAACTATATGTTTGTCTTGTGGAAGTACAAACCTCTCCATTGTTTAATGCTGCTTTTTAGCCAGAAACATGCAAAGTTGGCATCCTAAGGAATGAAAAAAGTTTATGAAAGGTCATGAAGATTTTTCTCATACATTGTTGTTGCAGGTAGTGGCCATTCCCTGCAGCAGTTAGTGAAGTTTCTTATCACTTAATGATATTCCTGTACAGCAGCAAGAGAACAGAGCAGTAAAGATGATCTGCATTTTTTGTAAGGAAAATACCTGTAAAGCACTATTAAATTTAATGGAGAAAGCTGTGTAATTATGTAATAATCATTGCATTTTAGTGAAAATCAAGATCTCTGTGAAATGCAGAGAAACTGTGGAATCAAACTTCCTGATTCTTTTTGTGGAGTGACTGAAACCTTAAGCACTATAATTAATTTTTTTGAAAGAACCATTTAATGCTCAACCATCGACTTGTGTGACACAACTTTGGAACTTGCTCCAAAGGGAAATATTCCCAAACATAGGCATTTCCCAGGAGTAAAAAAAGGCTAAAGAGCAGCAGAGCCAAGAAAGATCTAACAAAAACTACAGTAGCGTGGGCTCTTTATAATAACATAGAATCTTTTTCTAAGTGGGCAGTAGATCACAGAGCACCAAGAAACACTGATGAAATACAGAGGAGTTCTGTCTCATACTTCAGTTGAAATGTATCACAACAAGTCTTAATTACTGCATGGGCATCTCTAGTATGCAATTCACCCAAGCAGAGTCTTTTGCCAAAGATACTTTAAGCTATGTAGTACAAATGTGGAAACTCTTAAGTTTTACCTGTGAACTTCTTTACATTGTTTCTGTGAGTTACAGCATCTCAGTGAGCAGTCTGCCTTGATGAGTTACAGTAAAATGGGTATGTGCTCTGATCAAGCAAGACACAAAAAATTTTCTGATGTGCTTCATGTGGCTGGAGTTTTGTTTGAACAACAGGACGTGAACACTTTCCTTCTCTCAGTCCTTTGGGAGCCTGTAAAAATGTTTACCAGGCAGTATGGGCAGTACCTTCAAGTGTCTTCTGTGGCAACCCCTCATTTTGATATTTTCAGCTGATACATAGGTCTGGAAACTGTGGACATAAACCAGTATTTTGGCCAGTGGAGAAAAAAAAAAAAAAGCTGTAGTTGGAAGAGTTCCCACTGTGCTTTGTCTCCTGGTATTTCCTTAGTGTTCCTTACATGATGTGATTCATTTTGAAGAGCCTGAGATGGCACCAACCTTGAGAAGAGAGAGTAGAACATAGTTCAGTAGTTTATTAGTCAGGTCTGTCCAGTTCATGGCCAAAGAACTTAATGTAACTATTGCACAATTAATCACCTTGCGATTATTAGGAGCTGAATGAAAACCAGAGCACTCCAAAGAAGGAGAAGCAGGAGTGGCTCTCTAAGCAGAAGGAGAATATCCAGCATTTCCAGGCAGAAGAAGAGGCCAACTTACTGAGGCGTCAGAGGCAGTACTTGGAGCTGGAGTGTCGCCGCTTCAAGAGACGGATGCTCCTGGGCCGCCACAACCTGGAGCAGGACCTGGTTCGGGAGGTAAGGGGACAGGGAACAGGCAGAGATGAGACCTGGATGCACCTGTGGGAAGTGCATCTCACAGGAGCACCTGAATTCCAGCTCAAATCACACAGAAGTCTTTGTTACCACATCCAAAGTGTTTTGGTAGAACAGTGATTGGGTGCTTTGCAGTGCCATCTGGTAATCCTTGTGCCATCCAGTGTACAGGTTAATGCCCTATTGCAGGAGAATTGTTAGGTCCAAAAAGTCATCAGACACAACAGTTAACAGAAAATGCTTACTGTGCATCCTGTTGAGCATCTAGAACAGGAAGAAGAAAAGTGAAATGAGGAAGGAAAAATTACCGGTGGCATTGCTGTCTGCTGCTGATAAGACCAAGAAACTCTGCGGTCTGTCCTCAGATGCCTTGGAAAGAGAAATGCCCTTGTGAACAAAGTGAAATGTCACTTTGTCAACGGAAATCCAAGTAAGTACAAAGAACCTAATAATTCCCTCTGTCCTCCTGCTAGGAGCTAAACAAAAGGCAGACACAGAAGGACCTGGAGCACGCCATGCTGCTGCGTCAGCACGAGTCCATGCAGGAGCTGGAGTTCCGCCATCTCAGCACCATCCAGAAGATGCGCTGCGAGCTGATCCGGCTGCAGCACCAGACCGAGCTCACCAACCAGCTGGAGTACAACAAGCGCCGCGAGCGGGAGCTGCGCCGCAAGCACGTCATGGAGGTCCGGCAGCAGCCCAAGAGCCTGAAGGTAAAAAGGGATGTTGGAGCTCTGAAGGTGCTCAGGGATGTAGGAGCTCTGAAGGTGCTCAGGGATGTAGTAGCTCTGAAGGTACTAAGTGGTGTAGGAGCTCTGAAGGTGCTCAGTGATGTAGGAGCTCTGAAGGTGCTCAGGGGTGTAGGAGCTCTGAAGGTGCTAAGGGGTGTAGGAGCTCTGAAGGTGCTCAGTGGTGTAGGAGCTCTGAAGGTGCTCAGGGATGTAGGAGCTCTGAAGGTGCTCGGGGGTGTAGGAGCTCTGAAGGTACTCAGTGGTGTAGGAACTCCCGTTCAAGCTGGTGGTAGTGGAAAAGTGGTCCATGGAAGAGTGGTCCATTACAGCTCTTTTACAGTGCAGGCGAAGCCAGGGTGATTTGAAGCTGGTTAACTTGAAGAGCACCATAGTGGTGATCAGTGTTACAGGCAGGCCACAGCAGCAGTAGTCCCTCCTGTTCTTTGAAAAGCTCTTCTCAGCAATGTCCCTTCCTTCCTGGGGTAGTTTTAAATGTTCACAGCATGCTTTTTTATCCCCCTCCTACACCATTTTTTGATCCTTCTCTCCCCCATATACAAAAATAAAATCCATGTTTCTGTAATGAAGCAGTGTCGTTTAAAAACAAAACCCAAAAGCTTTGTGTTGCTATGTGCTTAAAAATGAACTTCACTCTCAGTCTTGGCTAACTCACCTGGTTAGTGTTTTTATATTAAAGCTGGCATGGTGGCAAGTGGGGACAGGGAAGAGAGAGACAGCAGCCAAGTGCTGTGTCCTCAGGAAGCTCCTGGCACTGACCTTTGCTGTTTGTCTCCTCTGGGTTGCTCATGCTGCCCTTGTAGCTCTGGTGGCTGACCAGAATTATGGGGCCTCTGTGATTGAGGCTTTTAGTGTTTTTGTTTAAGCCTTCACTTCATCCGAAGTCCAGTGGTTTATTTTGAAGTGTCTGGGAAGGGTGTATAAGGCCTTTCACAAAGCTGCCTGGTACATTTCCTTTGAGGAGGCAGACTTCTTCTCTCCACCCAGTGTTCAGCTGTGCCAGTAACAAAACGAGTGTATGGCATACTGAGCATGGGGTTTCTTTGTTGTTCTACATCTTTCCTCTTCATGATATTTTCCATCTGACTTAGTTTTCACCACCTGCAAGTTATCTTCTTACAGAGAAAATAACCAACTTGAAAACACAACTTCAGAAAAGAAGGAATGATACCTGATTTGTCAATATTAGAACAATATTAAATAGTGAAAACCTGGCTTGTGTGAGAACAAGGGACCATCTGATCACTGTTGAGAATCTCCAAGGATATAGTGTATAAATAGCAGATGACTTCACAGGGAAGCTGTGCTGCACTCTGAGCTGAATAAAACTGAAGCAGCTGTATTAGGTTGATCCTTCTGAGATTAGCATGAATGAGTTCTGCCTCCCCAAGGTGATGTGGTGCGAACACGAGTGGGCAGCATGTCCATTCTCCTTCCCTGGCAGCAGGATCTGTGGTACTTCTGTGCTGCAGGGGCTTGGCTGCCCTCACACCCCTGCAGACTCTGCAACCCTTCCCTTTTCCAGGGAGGACAGGCTGGAGCATTTTGCAGGGAGCATGGAAAGCTTGCACTTTGCTTTGCATGGCTGTTCTGTGATTAGTGAAGGATTTCAGGCTTGAGCTGTCAATCCTGCACCTTTGCAAACAGGCAGTGCTAACAGCAGAGCCCTGGACAACCGTTGGGTTTGTAGCACAATCCCCTCTTTATCGAGGCTGTTCTCTAGCATTAACTCCTTCTCCTGCCTCTGACTAATGCAGGCAAGTATTCTTAATTGAATAGATAATTTGACCATTTGTTCAGTTTCTCTCCCCAGCAACGTTTTCCCTCAAGGGCACATTTCAGGCTTTCCCTTTGTTATTTAGTGAGGCCCTTTGTCCTGGAAGCAGGTTTTTAACGGTCAGTGTCTGTTCTATGACAGCACCAGAAGGACCCATAACTAGAATTCACCCTTCAGTGAAAACGGCTGTTATTATTTCAAGTGTGTTAATTGTGATGCAAATACCCTCTTGCTGGTATTTCACAATACTAGGTCAAAATGATCTTGTCAGAAGTCTGACTGGAAATCTTACCCCTCCCTTCTGTTTCCTGTTGTTAAAGCCTTTGGATTGGGAGCCTGTAAACAGTCTGGTGTCCAAGCAAGACTTCACAAAAAATGAGGACAAAATAGGTTGATAGTGTTTTGCTGTGACCAGGTCCCTGATGGGAATGTGTAACCTGCTGACACTTCCCTTAAGGGCAGTGAGAAACAACCTTAAAGGTTTCCTGGAAGGAAATAACTTTCTGTGAAATTTAGAAAGGTTAAAAGTGATGCATTCCTCGTCATGATACATGTTTTGATTTGAATGAAACCAATCTTTGTCCTGTTCTCTGCATCAGGTTAGCCAAGTGTTATTGATGTTTTATGCAGCACAGTGTACTTGAGCTGGGGGTGTTGTTTGATGCCACTGCACCTTTGGAGGTGGCTGCAAGTGCTGTGCTGATCACCTGCCCTGCTGAGCCCTGAGTTGGTGCCAGGAGCAGGCAGTGGAGGGGCTGATTTGGCCATGCACAGAGATCTGATCTGCCTCACTGGTTCAGATCCCAGAGCTCTTCCAACTTGCTCACACAGGAGTCTGGTCCTGTGCTGTTTGTGCCTCTAGTGCTTCAGTATTTGGCATGCTGCCTAACAATGGGAAGGCCTCATGTCTGATTTTAGTGATTTGTGTTTATTTATTTATTTGTTTATTCTTACCGTGGTGAACTTGACCATCAATTAACCATCATCACTCATCACTTCTGGGTTTTGCTTTGTTAGTAGTATCCCTGCCAGCCATCCCATAGAAAGATACAGAGAACTCCAGAACACCGTCCTTTTCAGGATCTTGGAACACTTAGTACATGTTAAACTTAACAGGCTGCTCTGAAGGCAGGTAAAAGAAAAATAATTTCTTCAAGGTCATACAGCAAAGCTGGATCCCAATACCTTTTCCAGGATTGGTGTTCCCCATCCCTATGTGCAATCCCAGCTATGTCTCTAAACAGTGCAGAGACGTTAGCAAGTGCAAAGGGAGGAAAACTTCATTTCCAGTAAGTCTCCACTGGGACTGGGGAATTGTTTTGTTTGCTAGACCAACACAATACTACTGTTTTGTGGTGTACATTTTAAAGCATCTAGTCTTTTTTTGGTTTCTTTATGAAAACCAGGCTCATAATATCAAGGGTTAGAATACATCTTATATTCATCAAACCCTCAATGGAAAAAGCATTGCTCTTTTTTTCCTGTGCTTTCCCATGCACCAGATCTGCTTCTTTTCATAACATTAAATGCTGTTCATATATATGTGCCATACAAGCACAGTCGTGTAAGTATGGTTTTTGGTGCTAATAAATATTAGTCCTGTCCCTCAAGAACTTTTCTTGAAAAGCAGCACCCAAGACTGGATTCAGTCCAGTGGCAAATGTGAGGCTCTTTGTGCAGAGACAGCTGTATTTAGGCTGGAGCTTTGTTATAAAAGTGTCTGTATTGTAATTGTTTTGCACAGTAGCAGTGTCAAAGCAGCTGCAGCAATAGTCATTGCCTCTTGTGTATTTTGCTTCCCTCCTTGCACTGTAGATGTTAATATACATTTGTGGATTCTTGAACTCATATCCTTAATGTAATCCTAAATATCCATTAACTCTTACTCGGGTTCAGGTTCTGCCAATCTCTATGGAAGGTTGCCTAATCCAGCCAATGCTTATCCAAACTCTTCGTACACTTCAGATCCATATGGAGGGTCCAATCCCGTGAACCTCTATCCAACCTCATCACAGTCTGCGGGGTCTTATTTGAATTCTTCCAGTCCCATGAACCCTTATTCAGGATCTTTAAGTCAAAATAACCAATATCCCCTCTACCAATGCAATGGAAACATAGCTATGGACAACTGCCCCTCTTACTTGGGCTCCTACTCCTCCCAGCATCAGCACATGGACTTGTATAGTTGCCAGAGCCAAGACCATATGTCTAAACTAAGTCTACCACCCATTCAAACATTATACCAGCATAGGTTTGGGAATAACCAGAGTTTTGGTCCCAAGTACTTGAATTATGGAAACCAAAATATGCAGGTAGACTCCTTCAGTAATTGCACCATAAGACCAAATTTACACCAAGTAGGGTCATTTTCCTCTTACTCAACCCATGAGGCCAATGGCCATTTTATGGAGGTTGCCTCAAGGTTAAAATCTAATCTGAGTAATCCAAGCATGGATTATGCCTCCATGAGTAAAACAGGTGAACATCATCACATGCAACCCCCTCCACATGACTACCATTCTACTCCAACTATGTTTAGTGGTCCCCCTAATTCACTGCATCTCCAAAATAAGAATAATGAAATTATTTCACACACAGTTAATGGTTTGTCTAACATGCTTCCAGGTCAAAACCATGACAGGACTACTCCCCAGGGTGGTTTAGATAAAACTGACGTGCTGAATCCAGAAAAAGCAGAGGATCCTGATGAAGTCTGGTCAGATAGTGAGCAGAACTTTCTGGATCCAGAAATTGGAGGAGTGGCAGTTGCTCCATCTCATGGGTCAATTCTCATAGAGTGTGCAAAACGCGAGCTCCATGCAACGACTCCCTTAAAAAATCCCAACAGGAACCATCCCACCAGAATATCCCTTGTATTTTACCAGCACAAGAGCATGAATGAGCCAAAACATGGTCTGGCTCTGTGGGAGGCGAAGATGGCTGAGAAAGCAAGAGAGAAAGAAGAGGAATGCGAGAAGTATGGCCCAGACTACGTGCCTCAGAAATCCTACGGCAAAAAAGCCAAGCGGGAGCCCGTGGAGCCCCACGAGCCTTCTGAGCCAACGTACCTGCGCTTCATCAAGTCCCTGGCACAAAGGACACTGTCGGTCACCACGGACTCCACCGTCACCACATCTCCATATGCCNAAGATAAACTGTTCTTACTTTGCTGTATATAGTAACACAGATCATTTGGGTGTTTGTCTCTCTGGGGTTGAAAGCTCAGTGACACATAGACTAAACTTTCTGCCAGCTCAGGCCTCCTGTGTGAGCAGCTTCTGGCTGGGATAAAGCTGCCTGAAGTGTGCCAGAGGGGGATGTGCCTCTCTGGGCAGAAGGGAGAGAGACTGTACTGTCTGTCTCTGAGCTGGAGATTGGCTTCCCTGGCCTCTCAGAGAGCAGACAGTAACAGTATAAGGCTGCAGTGTCCCTATGAAATTGTGTCTTATGAGCAAACTCAATAGCCAGAGCCACAGGTGTGGTGCATCTGCTGCTCAGCTTGTAGTTGGTTACAGGTGTTTCTTGTTAAAGCGTGTTAAAGTGTATTCAGGTGCTTCTTGTTAAAGTTTGCTGCAGGTGCAGTGCTAGATATGTGTCTAGAATTGTGAGTGGCCTACACAGACCAAGAGAAGGGAAACGCACCAAAAACTGGTGAGAGGAAATAAGCTCTCAGCCTTTCTCCTGGAATTCTTTTCCATTTGGACTTGCCCTATAAGTGTCAGCTATTGCCATTCACACATTTCCCAATTTTGTTCATCGGTGTGTAATAAATTAGTCCGATTACTCTGTGGCCTCGAGGTTCCTTACACTGAAATTCTTATAGGGGCTAATGGATGGATGCTGGGATAGTCCACAGAGCACTGCTCCACCTCACGGCCAGCGGAGGGAGCACCCCCAGGGAGGCAGCGCAGTCCTGCTGGGCTTTGGTCTCTGCAAGGAGGCAATTGCTCTCAGAAAATAGATGAATCTGTGAAAGCAGGGTTCCTGTGTGTCATTCGTGTGCAATAGCTGTCTTTAGACACCGCTGATAGTTATTTTGGTCCCAGCTCCCGTCACAGCCTGGCACGAGTATGGATTTATCTGGAGGTGCATTGCCCTCTGGTGGCATGAGCAGCTCGGGGAGGAGGTGCCACAGTGAGCCAGTGCTCCCTGCTCTGTGGGAGCAGGATGTATTGCAGATAGTGTTAGAAGCTGCAGTGAAGCCAGCAACTCAAAGAAACCCACATCAACCAATAATGTTGTAGAAGTCTTCCATTGTGTACCAGGATTGAAGTCTCTGTGCATGGAAAACCCCTGTGGAGGATTTGGCATCAGTAATACGGATAGGAAGCTTAACAATACTATTTCACAGAGAGAAAAAACAGATAAAAATATCACCTAGCGTAATTTTTCATTTTGTGTCGCTGTATTGCCTTAGAATGGCAAAAAAATGGATGGTGCTTCAGCTTTCATAGGTTCCTGTAGCAATGTGTGCAGTCTTGGCACATGAAAATCAC